>PKML01068073.1:143662-170446 GCA_002933935.1 Eutrema yunnanense | reverse complement strand
TGATCTCGGACGAAGGGAGATTCAGACTTGTCTCTCTCAAACCAAAGTAAAATCAAAGTATAGAAAATAAAACTTAGCCTACAAAGTGGCTGTAAAAATCCTATAAATAACCTAAATCACGAGTTGGGGTCTTCTTGTAATTATTAAAGACTTCTGGACCAATTTGAAATTCTTCAAGTCTTGGAAAACTCGCGGGTCGTGTCATGCTCCGATGGGTGTCGATCGATACCAGGGGGTATCGATTGATGCTCGTCGTTAAATCAGGTACTCAGCAACACGACTTCAGCTTTTGCTCCAAACTGTTCCAGAAAGCTCCAATAATTCCAATAATGCTCCAAACGTGCTATAACCTGCAAAAGACTCTAAAATACTACAAAACACTAGAAAGACTCTATAAAAAGGACTTATATCATGGTCTAAACAGGGTAAAAACCATGATATATCACTTGTTCTAAAAACCAAACCAACAAGTTCAACACAACCAAATTATAAACAACAAGTATCCAACAAGTTCTACTAGTACCCTACACAATCCCATAGAAGACAATGGTTCACTTAAAAACAATTTTGTCATTAGGCCAAGCTACTGTAGAACATAAAGCATGAGCAATAATCACGATTTCTGAGTTTGGTCTCCACACGCGTGCATCCCGAATCTTACAGACCTCAACCATTACCTTGCTGGCGTTTGCACCCAATGGAACAAAATGCACTTTGTCTGATGGATTGTTTGATAGAACTCGGCCTTCTGCAACCTTTTTTTCCGATCCAAAGCAATCTACGAGGAAGCAGTTCTTCTTTCCAGAGCTGTTAGTGTTTGAGCTGTTACTAACACTCTACAAATGAAAATGCAGACAAACCATCACAATCCAACTCATCATCACAATCAGAAAACAATCCAATACATCATTTACAATATATAGATAATGTGTAGAACTTTACCTTAGGTGATGATCCTTTTGTAGTGGATGGAACTTTAGAAACTGATGGTCCTGCTCCTGTTCCTTTACAAACCGATGCTTCTTTAGATTCTGATATTTTTTTATAAACTGCATCTTCCCTTGTCAGTAGATTAACCAATTGCACCTTAGCAATAGGCCATACTATGGTCTCAAACAGTGCATCATCCATGACAGTCATGTCTGCACTTGGTCTCCAGAGGTAAGCCGCTTTGTTAATCACTTTGTCAATCTTCACTGATGCAACATTCGGATCCAGAGGAATATAATTGACCAACTCTTTTGGGTCAATTGAAATCAAATATCCCTCAGCAACTACTTTATCATCCGAATTCCAATCAATAATCTGAATCCTATTATCTGATGCGTTTGTAGCCTAATGAGACATGCAACAAACATAAAACATGGGTCACTTAACCAATAAGCTTTTATATTGCTACAATTTTTTCGTTAATTATATGAGAGGATAAGAACTTTACCGAAGAACCAGCAGTCTTGTTTTGAGTTGTGGTTTCCAAATCATCCAGAATGATCTTAACGAATGGCCATTCAATTTTGGCTCCCACAGCTTGCCCAAGTGAGGTGATAGTTAGTGTAGGCCTCCAGACAGATGCGTCTCTGTTAGATGCAGAGTTCACAACTACAGCCGCCGCATTAGGACCAAGTGGAATACGTCCAATCTTGTAAGATGCATCAACAAAGCATAATTCTCCTTCACCGATAACAACCTCTTCTTCATAAAACCAATCCAGAAGTTGACATCTAGGTCCTCCATTGCTTATATCAGTGGTGTCAGATTTTGAACCCCCATCTTGTTTTTGAGAAGCAATATTTTTAACAAAGTTCTTCAAATCTCCAATCTCGCTCACCAATCGTGCTTGATTATCTTCAAGTTTCTGTACGTGTGCGTCTCTGGCCTGTAAGAAGGCTAGCTTCGTAGCGGTAATCCCTCTTCCCATTCCTCTGACTCTTCCATTTCTATCTTTACCTAGAATCTTACTCACTGCATCTTCTTTTATACTCGCATTGGAGGTTGAACCCATCTCACTATCAAGTGATTTAATTTGTTCCTGATAGATAATTTGGAAACTGTATCAATATATTATAAATTACAAAGTTAAACCAATACAAGAGTTTGATAACTTTTTACAATAGTCTCTTCAAACTCTGGTCTCACAGGTCTTCCATCTGAATGGGTATGTCCAGCTACCCAGATATTGCTTCTAGTAATCTTACTAGGGTCAGAACTCTTCTTCTTCTACAGGTAACAAAGAAACGTAGTTATTAAAACGCATCAGAGTCTCTATCTTTGTGTACAGCTAATCATTACCATTTCATGGGCTAGGCGAACCATTCCTTTGCGACTTGTGGTGTGTGGAATCTGATTCTTCCTCAACTCCCTGAATTGGTCACTTCGTTCCTGCAAAGTCACTCAAAGTAGTAAGATAATAATTTTCCATACTGCAAAAATGTATTGTAATGGAAAGATTAAAACATAAACAACCTTGAAAGTTTGGTTATTCCTACTCTTCACCCACTTCATCCAAGATGAGACATTGTGAATGTTGCTCGGTTTTAAGCTTTTTATCTTTTCCTTACACATTGTAGCACGCACTTTGTTCAAAAGCCTAGACTTAGAAGCCCTCCATATGCAGCCCATCTGTTTCACGACACTTTGCTTCTGCCAATCTTCTGTCAAATTGAACATCCCCTACGATAATTACACACTGTCATAAAAGAAAACTCGAAAAGCATAAAGTAAAGTACATATAAATCTGCCAAAGTACCTGAATCACCTCCCACATTCCGTCTTTTGTCTGTCCATCAAGGCGCCTCCAATCGTCTAGAAGCACATGTACGTGCTCGTGCTCCCAAGAGGTCCAAGAAAAGAAGAAAGTGTCACTGATCCTTTTCCCACAGGTTCACCAAGGCTATTGAATTCAACTTCCACCTTTTACTCATGGCTTTTAGCCACTTTGCTCATTCTGGTTGGTCCTCTAGTCCTCTTTTTCTTCGTTTCTGGCTGCTGATTTATGCATTCATCAGCTGGAATATTCAATGTTTCATCTTCGGCTGCTTATCTATGTTCGTCTTCTAGATCTAGTTGCACTTCTACGTCTTTACCTTTTTCATTTTCTCCACAATCTTCCTCTTCTGATTCCTCTTGGTTTTCTTCTTCTTCCTCTGATTCAGCTTATACTGCTTCTTCCTCCATTTTGTCTTCTTCGTCGTGATCAGCTTCTTCAATATGAGGTGAAGTCTCTTCTTCACATTCTTCCACAGCTTTGTCATTGACATCCTCAGGAGAAGTTTCTTCATTTTCCTTAGATGCTTCTTCAGCTAACGTCTTAGTCTTTTGTCTCTTTAACAGAACATATTGTTTCAGTTGACCAGATGGAATCATCTTTTTTGTAGCTGCTTTAGCAGGATTACCATCTTTATCATTGTTCCTTCCTCTGGTTGACGTTTTCAGCTGTTGAGGAGTTACATCAATGCCTTGCTGACGCTTGATGCGTCTTTGAGTGATTGCAGTATTCATTTTCTGAAAATAAAACAAAAGAAAGACGTAATATAACCAGGAATCCAATAATCATCTACTACTAATCCTAACTCTACTATTTTGCTATAACGTCCTAGAACTAGTAATCCTATAACAACTAATCCATTACTAAAACCCCTTCACAATCATCCCTAACACAGAAACTCTCGTCCTCTGAAGATTGATTCACGAAATCTTCAATTTGCTAAGTAGATGATGGTGGTGCAACAATATCTTCTTCTGTCTTCAGTTCATGATAGCCCCTTGGTGGAGCCCTCATAACAACATACCAAGAGGAGGAGTCAGCTTCTCTTGAATAAAAAACTTGTTTTGCTTGAGACGGCATTATATATGGGTCTTGGCAGGGAAATCGGCCGATTCCTACCCGTACAATTCCAAATGGTGCGGATTTGTACCTGACAAATTTAAGTGTCCAATTTCATACCCATACTCTTCAAAATTTGAATATTCATACCTGGACTATTCTTTTTTTGGCGAAAACAAACATTGACCAACTTTTCGTTAGTCAACCCCGTAACACTGTTAACGGTGAGAACTTCCGTGCCACGTATACTGCCTCGTTGTCACGGGAAGATAAAACGACGTCGTTTTGTTTTTTTAATTTTGTGAAAAATGGGCCTCAAAGACCAAAGGAAATTCAATTTGGGTTTAAAAAATAAAAATTGGGCCTCAAAGACCAAAGGAAATGTCACGGGTACTGCATTTTCGCCGTTTGGTTTTCGAAGAACACCGGGATGCATCCGGCGATGATTCCGTCGAACGTCGCCTTCCGTGTCGGAGTGTCTCCTGGCGGTTGCAAGCAAAACGACGACTGCAACATCGGTCTCATGAATCGGATCGGATCGTGCTCGCAGATCCCGTTTGAGCAATCGACGAAATCACATATTTTGCTCTTTCGTTACTCCGATGAGAAATCGGATGAAATTTCCGACTCGGTTTCGGTTACGTTCGTGTTGGTACACTCTAACCGGATGCTACGACGGATATTCGGAGAAGAAGAGGTTCCTCCGCCGCCGGCAATATTTTTGTACAGATTTCAGATGCTCCTTCAGATTTAGCCAATGGAAATCCGGCGAAATCGTCGCCGTGAGTTAGAAGCTCCGGGATCGGTCTCAAGAACCGCCGCGAAGCACCGTCTCAATCGCTGCTTGGCAGATATTCCAATTTCCAGTCCACAACATTCTGATCGCTCCGTTAACAGGAATCACAGTTCTTCCACAAGCTTCGTATAGCAATAATTTGAAGAACAGAAATTGACAACAAAAATTCGAAGATTAATTCAA
The DNA here is from genome assembly GCA_002933935.1 of Eutrema yunnanense. Lineage (NCBI taxonomy): Eukaryota > Viridiplantae > Streptophyta > Magnoliopsida > Brassicales > Brassicaceae > Eutrema > Eutrema yunnanense. Next base: position 165,644 of record PKML01068073.1, on the reverse strand, counting down.
AAAAGTTTGGTTAGATTAATTAATTACCACAACAATTATTTTTCTCTTAAGAGCTTCATCAGTACAACGGAAGGCTATCATGAGCTGCGGTTTCACGGCGACTGAAAATTACCAAATTTTACCGGTGACCGACTGCAGAGATTAACGTCGGCGTTGGTGATGACGTAAGAAGGTGAAACGGTGCTTCTTTTCTAGTGGGTTTTTAGGCCTCAATTTGTACTGATCTTTGCCCCGTTATGGGCTTTAAAAGTTGGACGGAAAAAAAAATTTCTCAAAAACGATGACGTTTTGAACCCAATTTTTTCGAATTTTTTTTTGGCAAAACGACGTCATTTTGTCGTTTCGTGACAACGGAGCAGCATACGTGGCACAAGACTTCTCGCCGTTAATGGAATACATATGTTGACTAACGGAGTGTTGGACAATGTTTGTTTTCGCCAAAAAAAAAATTGTCCAGGTATGGATTTACAAATATTTAGGAATTGGGGTATGAAATTGAACACTTAAATTTTTTCAGGTACGAATCCGCACCATTTGGAACAGTTCGGGCAGGAATTGGCCGTTTCCCCGGTCTTGGCAGAATGCAAATTGGTTTAGATGCAGGTTCATAAGCATAAAGCCATCTGATTCCTTCACACCATTCCCTTTGTTGGCCCATTTACACTTGAAAAGTGGCACTTGGAACATGTGGTAGTCCAGCATAATAATTTCTTGTATGACTCCGTAGTACATTACAATGTCTGCAATATGCTTATTATCTCTGGCGCTCGATCGACACATGGTGAAAGCTTCATAGGATACCCCATTGTTCTGCGTCTTCCGCTTGACATCATCAGTGTGAAATCGATGTCCATTGATGATATATCTCTTGAAGGTCTGAGCTTCAAGTCTTGGTCCAAAAGCTAACCACCTCAGCTGCTTAGAATGATCCTTTGAGTTACTTGGGATGTAGTGACAAACAAGAAAAATAAGTTATTAGTATTAATAAAAAAATTCAAATATGTTACATCAATAACATATGTATCCATAACTATATTCAGACCTTATTCTTAACCCACTGTGTAAATCTTTCCCCATGCAGTTTCCATAACAGAGTCTCACTTCTTCCGCAACGCACATCTGTAGCTTGTAATTCCTCCAAATGCATACTGTATTCCAATGTCCATATGTTAGTATTCATGCACTATTAGTTTATATTCATACACAGGTGGTATAACTTACTCAACATATTGTGTCATAACTTCTGTGTTCATCAGAACATATCGATGCGCTATCTCCAGCTCTTTCTCAGTAAGTATAATAGGTTTAGCCTTGTGAATTGGACGCCCTTCAAGAATTTGCTCATCTGCTTCAATATCTTCATTGCGGTTTCCAACTTCCAGAACTAGTACAAATGTTTTAAGGAACTTGATATATCATGGTTTTTACCCTGTTTAAGCCATGATATAAGTCCTTTTTATAGAGTCTTTATAGTATTTTGGAGTCTTTTAGAGTCCTTTACAGGTTTCAGCACATTTGGAGTATTATTGGAGATACTGGAGCATTCTGGAGCGAAACTGAAGTCTGATGACTAAGTGCCCGATCTGAGCAACAAGCATCGATCGATACCCCCTGGTATCGATCGACACTCATCGAGAATTCATGGGCCGCGATTTTTTCCCAAGACTTGAAGATTTGCAAAAGCGCCCATAAGACTTTGATATTTGCAAGAAGACCCCAATTCGTGTTTTAGCTATATAATTAGGTTATAAGCCATCTGTTTAGAGGAGGCTTTATTTGTTTTTGTTTTAAGAGAGAACTTGGGAGAGGAGAGACAAGTCTGAATTTCCCTTCGTCCGAGATTCAGATCTCAGAACATCTTGTTACTCTTTCTTATTATTTAATTGAGTATTTATTCAGTCATGTTTATTGATTCAATTTCCATGTCTGAGTAGATCACCTGTTAGGTTTGGGGTTTTCTCATAGGGATTTCTTTGAATGCTAGGTTGATTATCTGTTTAGGATTCATTATCTGAATTAGTTCTTCACCTTAGGTTGTTCTCAAAGCTAATTCTAGAATGATCACCTAGAATTTAGATCTTAGGATAATTGATTAGGCACGAGAGTGCAATTAATTACCTGATAGAACCTAGGTGAGCAAATTGATTATTCGCAAAGAGATTTGGTTTAATTTATTTGTGAACATATCAAACCTGAACTTTAAAGCTGATTTAGACTTTAGGATTCGCAAAGAGATTTGGAATTCCTAGGATTTAGATTTAGATAGTTTTCGCAACGAGAGTTGGTTAATTATATTTTAGTGATTTGAGTTCTAGAACAGTGCTTAATCTGAATTCTGTTAGTTAATTAGGCCGCATTCATTGATTTCCTGAGAAATACCCTGAACCTATCTGCCTCCAACTGAATTTACAACGCTTTTACTTGCAATCTTGTTTTCAATTACATCTTTTGATTTAGCTTGTTTCGGATCTATACAATCTATTGTGTGATAACTGAGTTCTTGTGTTCGACCCATGATTTACTGCAGCAACTGCTTTAGTACTATTTAGGGTATTAAATTGAGCATATCAGAACTCCAAGCAGAAGGCAATGCATTCTCCTGCCAAGTATCCTTCAGCCATACAAGCTTCTGGCCTAGCATAGTTTTTAACATAGGACTTCAATGTTTTCATGTACCTACATATCAAACAGATAACAGACTAGTTAGTTTCAGTTTAGGACACATCAAATAACCAAACGAGATTAATAGATACAATAATCAGTACCTCTCAAAGGGATACATCCATCTAAAATGGACCGGTCCTCCCAAACGTGTCTCCCTTGCTAGATGAATAGGAAGGTGAAACATAATATCAAACATGGAAGGAGGAAAGAACCTCTCCAGCTGACACAATGTTTCAACAACCTCAACCTCCAATGTCAGAAGCTTATATGGATCCACCACACGCTGACACAAACGATTGAAGAAGTTGCAGATTCTATTCACTGTAATCCTAGGTTCACTTGGTAGCAATCCTCTCAAAGCTACATGTAACAAGTTTTGTAGAAGCACATGATGATCATGGGACTTCAAGCCACCAACTGTTGGAGGATCAACTGAAACGCAATTGGCGATATTCGCACAATATCCATCTGGTCCTCTGAACTCTGACAACCTCTTGCAGAACTGCTTCTTTTCTGTCTTGCTCAGTCAGTAAGCTACTGCTGGTAAGTATTTTTTCTTCCCACGATCTTCTGCGTGTAAGTTTTTCCTAATACCCATATCTTCCAAATCTTGTCGTGCCTTCAAGCCATCTTTTGACTTATGAGTTTGCATTAGCAGGGACAAGATGGCATCAGAGACGTTCTTCTCAACATGCATTATATCGATGTTGTGACGTACCGGCATCTCCTAAGACATAGAAACAAAATCTCAGTTAGACATTAATAAACAATTCAAGTTAGCTAAAGACTTATAGAATTTACTAACCTTCCAGTAAGGAAGATCAAATAGAATAGACCGCTTCTTCCACCTCCATATATCACTGTCTTCATCTTCTTCTTCTTCTAAAAGTTCATCATCTTCACACAACACATATCTCTTTCTTTTGCTTTCCTTCGGTAAAGGTTTTCCAAAGTCATTGGTAAATTCTTTTAACTGTTCTAATATTTCAATCCCTGTCTGAATCCTACGTGCAGTCCCTTGTTCTACCGTGTTGTCAAACCACTCCCGTCTGCATCGGTAAGGATGACCAGGACTGAGTCTTCTCCTATTTCCCAAGTAGACATGCTTCCTACTAAATTTCAACCACCTAAAAGGTGTATCCTTACTACAAACGTTACACGCTTGTTTGCCTTTCACTTTACAACCTGCCAAAGTTCCCAAACCAGGATAATCACTGATAGTCCACATCAAAATAGCTCTAAGATTGAAAATCTCCTTCGATAAAGAGTCGTATACCTCGATACCTCAAGTCCACAGATCCATAAGATCTTCTATCAAAGTTTGAAGATAGACGTCTATGTTGTTGTTCGGTGCAGTAGGTCCAGGGATCAACAAAGTCAACATCACATTCCTGCCTTCATACACAACGTAGGAGACATGTTGTAGTTCACAAGCAACACTGGCCACGTACTATACTTCGTATTCTGAATAGAAAAAGGGTTCATCCCATCAGTTGACAGACCAAGGCGAAGATTTCTAGATTCAGAAGCAAATTGTGGCCATTTTTCGTTTACCTGAGCCCAAGTTATTGAGTCCACCGGGTGCCTCATTGTTCCGTCTTTAGAAGCATTACTGAAATGCCAACGCAGATCCTCAGCCACCCTTCTTAATCTATACATCCTTCTGAATTTGTCCTTTATCGGGAAATATCTAAGAACCTTAGCTGGAATCCCTGTCTTTTCCTCCTTTGAGTGCTTGTCCAGTTCCCATCTTGAAGCACCACATCTAGGGCAGCTTGTCATTTCTTCGTACTGCTTCCGGTATAGAATGCAATCATTCTTGCATGCATGAATGTGCTCGTAGCCAAACCCAAATATCTTCAAGAACCTCTTCATTGCATTTGTTGATGTTGGTAGCTTGTTATCTTCAGGTAGCATGTCATGAATTAACTTCAGAAGTTGATCGAAGTAGTTCTCTGACATCCCACTCTTCACTTTTATACGATAAAGACCCATAATCGCAGTCACTTTGGTGTAGTTAGGGCAGATTGAGTAGAGTGAAGTTTCAGCATCGTTCAATTTTTGTCTAAACTCTGAATCCTGTTTACTTTCACCATCATCTTGCTGATCTTCATTGTCACTCCGGGGCATTGAAATGTCATCACCGTCATAGAAAGCAGTTCTAAACAACTCATACGCTTCAAATTCAGATGTCGGATCATCAGATGTCTTCAAATCCCTTATCTCCCCTGTGATTACTCCAACATCTATGCCTCTTGTACTTCTGATCCATACCCCTAATCACCAGATGATCCAGTATCGTGGCTAGTGGTTGATGACACACATTTCTACAATCAATACATGGACACAACATGTCTGGAGGATTACCCAACCTCCTTGCTGACCCATACACAAACTCTGTTGTCCTTGTTCATACTCAAGGCTAGTCATGTAACATAGAAACCAATGGACCAGTGGGGACATAAGCTAGGTTAATCAAACATATGAAAGTTCTATCAAAGACAGAAGATACTCAGTTGTTAATTAGTAAATAAATCAATACCTTGGTAGCCAAACCCAAGACTTGTCCATGTTACACCACCACCACAGCTCCAAAGTCAAAGGGATACATACATTTTTGATAATTTGTTTCCTAAATCAGACAATTTCAAACTCAAATAAAACTTCAAAGACACATACGAGAATATGAAGATCTTGTAAAGTACCTCTAGAAAACAAAGATCTTGTAAAGAAGAATCTGCAAAATAAACCAAAATCGATTATATTCAAACACAACACAATCGCTTAACATTTAACCGAAATCCCAAACTGAAACGAAAACCCTAAATTTTCACATACCTTAGCTTGAAGCAGACACCCAAATCCGCTTGTAAAACCTGAATAGAAAGCTCTAATTAGTCGAAACAAATATTAAAATCCCTAATTGAAACAAAAACCCTAAATGTTCACATACCTTACCTTTCGAGATAGATATTCAGCTTACGAAAATTTCCTTGTAAAAACCCAAATTCGTGAAAAGAAATCAGAACTAACCTTTTCGAAACCCTAAATTGATACTCCTATCGATTACCCAACTAAGTCTCACCTTCAATCGAAATCAACATAGACGATAACGCCGAGGAATGCGTAGAATCTTGTTCTGGATCCAGGAAAAACGAGAATGAAAGATGTTAAAATCGATATTGAGTTTTCCAGAGAGATGAGAGAGAATGTCTGAGAGAGATAATTTTGCAGATACAAAGTGAGAAGAAGTGAAACAATGGAGTCTGTGAGAGGGGGAATTCGAGAATGGAGGGAGAATGAAAAATGAGGCGCTTGTTTTTTTTCGCTAAGCACTTAGCCGGGAAATGAAAATTAGGCTCTTGTTTTTTCCGCCTAAACTTAGCACAGCGTTTCCACCTTTGCACGTGCTATTAAAAACAAAGCGTGACTAAGATTAAATTCAAACAAACAAAATATAGCGTTTGCATTACTGAAACGCTATCTTAAAATGAGGGTTATATCAAAGATAGCATAAAAGTTAACAACGCTATCTTGGTATGCTATCTATACGACATTTTCTTGTAGTGTTATTCAATGAATTGATGAACATAAACAGATTCGACAGGGGTTTTCTGCAAAAAAAAACCATCACTCTTTTTTTTTTGTAAGATCGACCATCACCTTTACAAATGCAAGCCAGTGACCTCAAGTAACCCACAAAACAACCCCCTATGTCAAATGGACGTTATATCGGTAACGATTTTTAAAACACAACATATTTTTTGTTGACAAATAATTAAAAACCCATGTTGTTTTCGACACAAAAAAATGGACATATGTCTTCAAATCGACGAAAACCGATTTGGGTATAAATCAAACTTGGGAACATACTGATTTGGGGATCGATAGAATTAGGGTTCATCGAACTACCTTCAGCGACCTCAGGCGAGCAAGAATCGAAGCATTCCGACTTCAATTGCAGTTCCAATAAGTTTGTAGATCAATTTTGGATTTCTCGTTCCTGGGTTGGGATTTGTGTTTTAGATTTTGGGTTTTTCTTTTATAGGTTTGAGATTTGGGTTTTTTTCATTTCCTCTCTTGAAATTTGAAATTGGTTCATCTAACTATCTTTGTTGACAGGCATGATGACATTCAGTTACAACTTAAGCTCTTTTTCGAGGTATAGTGTAAGTTTTATGTGTAACATCCCGATTTCTGGTATATGGTGGTTGATAACACCGTATTTTTACCCGTTTTACCTATGATTTTATAGCACTTTAATAAGTGTTTTACTCGTTTTTATATGCTTTTATTACGGTTTTCGTATATTTGTAGTGTCAAGACTCTTTTCATGTTACATAGGCAAAAGCAATGCAAATTGGAGAAAAACCAGATTTTCAGCTAAGAGTCAAACCGTCAGAAGTTCAACCCTCAAAGAAGATCTTCTCACCGTCAAATCCAGCCCAATTTTGGAGAGATTCAAGATGGAACAGCTACCTTTCCACTTGACTTGAAGACGATCCAAAAATTCAATTAAAAGATACATGAAGATCAAGAAGTCCCGTCAGTGCAGCCTCGGAAGCTCCCAACCGCGGCCAGACAACCTCTGGCCACTCCTGGAGAAGCTCCACCCGCAACCAGAAGGGAGTTCGCCGCGGCCAGAAGCCTCTCACCCGCGGCAAGCTTCTGTTTCGTCCCATAACCCATTTGCAAGCCCGTTTCAATCCCGTTCAAGTCCAACTTTGGAGAAACCCTAAGGATGACCAAAAGAAGATCAGAAAACCTATAAATACATGTTATAAGAACCCTAATTCGTGTGCATTGATTGTGCCTCTTTTTTCTTAGTTTTAGCCACCAAACTCTTTTACATTTGTTCTTAGTTCTTTGTTTAGGGAGATAGAGATTTTTCATGAACCTTTTTGTTTATTTTTTTATTCTATTGACTATGCAATTCAGAAACTTGATTATGTCCATGTCGATTTTATAAAGAGCTAGGTTACCGTGATTTGAATCGAACATTCCCCGGAGATATCCATGTCGACCCAATATCGTTTATTGATGTCTTTACACCGATTTTTCATCTTTACTTTTACAATCGATTTTCCTTTTTACGTTCTTTACAATTTGTGACACCAAAAACCCTTTTAAAAATCCCCTTTCGTTTTGGACTTCCTTACTAATTTTTTTTCTAAGATTTCACATAAAAGCGTGCTCTCCCTATGGATCGACACCCTAAGTACTACTTTGCACTACCGTGCACTTGTAGATACCTATGGTTTATAGATTTTATTACCTGAAGCTAAGCGACAATCCCTCATGCATCAATGGTGCATGTGGAGAGGCTTATAAGACTTGATTTGGCTACCTATGTTATCAAAGTGCCTACAAGAAAATGATCATATTGTGACGAAATTTTGATACATAATTATTCGTCACAAATTTGTGACATTTTAGATACAATTTTGTGACCAAAATATTTGGTCACAAATAAGTAGATGTTTCATCACAATATTGTAACGTTCCAAATCGTAGCCAAATTTTGTCAGAAATTAGTTACAAAATTGTGACGAAGATAACAATCGTAACAATTGTGACAATATTATGACCATATGTGTCGTCACAATTTTGTTACGAATTTGTGATGGAATTTATAGTCTCAATTTATGACAAGACAGTGACTAAACGCCAGTTATAAATTGGTACGAATCAAAAAATTCGATGGCGACCCAAAAGGCATTTTTATGTCCGTTTCTTTTCAGTTATTTCTTCACCACTCTCGTGACGGTTTACTCAGATCTCGCCGGTGAGATAGGAGATTATGGATCTTCCCCTTGTTTGGCGACAGTTAATCCCACTCTGGATCCCACGATCCATAGTGAAGCACATCCTCCATCGCTTTCGGTGGTTTCAAGTATTTATAAATCGAGAATTTTGGCCTACATCTCTTCACAATTTCTTCAGCAATCTTCTTCAAAAATTAAGTATCCTTTTCGATTCTATACTACTCTTTTGAAGATGGCTGATAATCTGCGAAGAGCTGTTCAAGATTTGGACCTTGGTGTGGAAGATGAACCTTTTGCCCTTCCTTTGGATGTGGTGAATCAAGCAGCAAATGAAAACCGCTTTGTTCTCATGTGAAGACCGATGATACCACGAAGACAAAACCTCCGTTCGATCATCGTTAATTTACCCCGTATTTGGGGTCTTGAAGGGATCGTGTTCGGTCAAATGGTAGAAAATCACCGCTTTCAGTTCATCTTTCCGTCAGAGGAGACTTTGGAGAGTGTGCTCAGGCGGGGTAATTGCGCATATTGGGCGTGGTCTTGGTATGCTGATGGATGTTGATTATAATCATGAGGCTGTTGCAAGGCGTGAGTATGCACGTGTTAGGATCAATTGGGACATCACTACCCCTCTGCGATTCTGGCGTAACTTACAGTTCAAAATTGGTGTCAACACTCTCATGCGTTTCCGTTATGAACGACTTTGAGGATTCTGCGAGGCATGTGGTATGTTAACACATGATTCGAGCAACTGTCTTGTGCAAAATGATGGCTTTGTTCACATCTCAAATGATGAAGATGATGTTGATGAAGAAGCTAATGGTCGATGTCCAATCCGAGGGGTGCAAATCCGAGAACTGAATGAGAATGAATTACCAGGAGATGCTGAGAGCCATGAGGCAAAACAACTTCCAAATGGACATGAAGTGCATGATGATGATTTTGTGGAAGAGGAAGACTTTCTTCCCCTTGAGGAAGTCCAACACTTGGAAGCAGAAGAAGATTTAATGATTGATGTGGATGAACAATTTGGCAATACTATGGAGCGAGGGGAACTTAACATGAATGAGTTGTTCAATCATGTCCCTATATTCTCCAATGCAACCAGTGATGTTACATGTACTGATTTACTGTCTGGGGAATCTTTAATTGCTGATCAAGAGATAGTTAGGGATTATGCTGATTTTGATGAGGATATGCTGGATAAGAATAATCGTAAGAGGAAGTTCACTAATACTGAAGTTGAGACAGAGAATTCTGCTATGGTGCGATCAGTGAGTGAGTGTAGTGGTACAGACAAGTCTGCTATCACACCTTTGACCGTTGGAGGCACGGTGTGCCCTGAACCACATCTTCCACCATGAGGACATCATGCTGGAACTGTCGAGGTATTGGCAATGAATCGACAGTTCGACGCCTTAAGGAGATACATCAAAAGTATCTCCTGGACATCATCTGCCTCTCGGAAACAAAGCAACCGGACAACAACATCAGAGATTTTTGTGGTGATTTAGGTTTTCAGCATTATGTAACAGTTCCACCAATAGGTCTTAGTGGTGATTTAGTAATATTATGGCAGCAATCAGTTGATCTTTCTGTTTATTTTCAATCCCATAATCTTGTAGCTTGTTTCATCAAAAGTAATGGAATCAATTTCTACTTGTTATTTGTCTATGGACATCCTGATCTAAATTACAGAAGAAATCTATGGAAAAGATTAGAGAGAATTGGCAATCAATAGAAAGGGTCATTGGTTCATCATGGGAGATTTTAATGAATTGTTAAGTAACACTGAAAAGAAAGGAGGCTGTCTACGTCCTGAATCTTCCTTCCGCGATTTTCGACATATGGTAAGACATTGTGATTTCTCGGATCTGAAGACAATTGGCAATAGATTCTCTTGGGCTGGACAAAGAGGAAACCACTATACTCTGAGTTGCTTAGACATAACAATGGCGAATACAGAATGGCATTCTCGATTACCAAACTCGGAAACTCACTTCTTGGAATTTGATGAATCCGATCACAGACTTTTGGTCACTTTCATATCTGATGCTCCACAGGAAAGAAGGGGACGATTCATGTATGATGATCGATTAGCTTCAAGAGATGATTTTTCTCAAGCAATTCAGAGAGGTTGGGAAGATTTGAACCCATCAGTATCATTATCCCAACGTATCACTTCCTGCCGTAAGCAAATATCGAGATGGAAGCAAAATAACCGCTGCAATGCAAATGAAAGAATATCCTTATTAAGATATCAACTGGATAAGGCTACAACTTCTAGAAATTCGACAAACTTTAAGAGAAGACAACTGAGAACAGATCTCCATCAAGCTTATCTCGATGAAGAAGTTTTTTGGAAAAGAAAAAGTCGAAAAACATGGCTCACAGAAGGAGACAAAAATACGAAGTTCTATCATTCTGTTACGAAGACAAGAAAAACTCGTAATAGATTAAGCTCCATACAAGATGATGCTGGATTAATCCATAGAGGGGATAGCGCTATCAGAAAGATAGCAGAAAGTATTTTACAGACCTGTTTAAGTCTCAAGGAACGCCAGATACAATTAATTATGGAAGAAGTCTTTACAGGTTTCTCGCAACGTGTTTCATCTGAAATTAATAAGGACCTCACGAAACTAGTTACTTTGGAGGAAATCAAAGTTGCAGTTTTTTCAATTGGTGCCCATAAAACACCAGGACCAGATAGATTCATGTGTGCTTTTTACCATATTTTTTGGGAAGAAACACTTCCTGCTATACTCAAAGAAATACAAGACTTCTTCGATCATGGATTTCTGGATAAGCAACACAACCACACAAACCTATGCCTCATTCCAAAGATATCACCACCGACGGTAATGACAGATTTTTGACCGATTGCTTTGTGTAACGTCAGCTATAAGATCATCTCAAAAATCTTTGTCAATCGATTAAAGAAGCATCTTAGCGAGATTGTATCGGAAAATCAGGCGGCTTTTGTTCCAGGGCGAATGATAACAGATAACGTCATTATTGCACATGAGGTTTATCATGCTCTTAAGGTTTGTAAGAGACAATCCAAATCATATATGGCGGTAAAAACAGATATCACCAAGGCATATGATCGGTTAGAATTGAAATTTCTTGAAGAAACAATGAAGAGAATGGGTTTTCACCATAAATGGATACATTGGATTATGACATGTGTATCAACAGCAAGTTTCTCGGTTCAAATCAACGGTTCTCCAATGGGCTTTATACAACCAAAACGAGGAATTCGACAAGGAGATCCTCTATTCCCATATTTATTTATTCTCTGTGCAGAAGTTCTATCATCTAATGTCTAAAGCTATGACCGAGAGAAAGATTCAAGGCCTCAAAATCAGTAATCAAAGCTCGGCGGTGAATCATCTTCTTTTTGTTGACGATTCCCTCTTTTTCTCTCTTGGTAACCCAAAATCTGGTAGAGCAATCAAAAATGTCCTTGCTCTTTATGAAGCTGCATCAGGTCAAGCTGTCAATATGAGGAAATCGGCAATCACCTTTGGTAGACGAGTAAAGGATACTGTCAAAACACAGATGAGACGTTTACTTGGCATTCATAACGAAGGAGGAGGAGGAAAGTATTTGGGAATACAAGAAACATATTGGTAGGAAGAAGTCATATATGTTTCAGTATATTATCGATAAGGTTAAAGCTAAGACAAAAGGTTGGGATAAGAAATTTCTCTCTCATGGTGGTAAAGAAGTTCTCTTGAAATCAGTTGCAACTTCTATGCCAGTTTATTCGATGAATGTCTTCAAACTTCACAAAAATATTTGTGAAGAAATTAATGGTGTTTTGGCCCGATTCTGGTGGGGCAAAGGAAATGATACTAGAGGAATGCATTGGTTTGCCTGGAATCGACTAAGTGTACCAAAAAAAGAAGGAGATCTTGGATTTAAGGATTTCGAAAGCTTCAATTTAGCTTTGCTAGGGAAACAGGTTTGGAGAATTCTTCATTTTCCGAACTGTCTTATGGCAAGGATTTTAAAAGGACGATATTTTGCTGAGAAAAATATATTAACAGCAGGAGAAGGAAAGAAAAGCTCCTACATTTGGAAATCGCTTCTACAAGGCAGAGAGTTGTTGATGAAAAGATTACGATTCAACATTGGTAATGGCTCAAATGTCAGTATGTGGATAGATCCTTGGTTACCCACTAACCCGCTGAGGCCACCACAACCAATCTCTTCGGAAGTGGAGCACTGTCTGGTCAACGATCTGATTACTGATAATTTGGGATGGAAAGAAGAGAAAATCAGAAGGTTAGTTGTTGAAGAATATGTAGAGTTGATGTTGTCGATACGAATACATTCTCGCAACGCCAAGGACTTTCTGGGATGGCACTACAACAAATCAGGTCTATACACAGTCAAGTCAGCATATTGGTTAGCCACACATTTGTCTAGCGTGACAGCACAAACAAACCCTCCTCCGGGAAATTCGCTACTAAAGTTGAAAATCTGGAAATTAAAAACAGCTCTTAAATTGAAACATTTTCTATGGAAAATGATTTCTCAGGCTCTACCTATTGGAGATTGCTTAAAGAGAAGGCATATCACACAGAATGCAGGGTGTCAAAGATACTTACTCAATTTTGAAACAGTGCTACATCTCTTCTTTGAATGTAATTATGCACAATCCATATGGAGAGTATCCGGCTTCCCTAACCTGACTTTCTTAGATTCATCTCAAAATATAGAATCGAAGATTGAAGCTCTTGTTACACAAACTGCGACAATGCCTTCTCAGGAATAAAAACTAAGTCAGGTCTATACACAGTCAAGTCAGCATATTGGTTAGCCACGCATTTGTCTAGCGTGACCTCACAAACAAACCCTCCTCCCGGAAATCCGCTACTAAAGTTGAAAATCTGGAAATTTAAAACAGCTCCTAAATTGAAACACTTTCTATGGAAAATGATTTCTCAGGCTCTACTTATTGGAGATTGCTTAAAGAGAAGGCATATCACACGAAATGCAGGGTGTCAAAGATGCTTACTCAATTTTGAAACAATGCTACATCTCTTCTTTGAATATTATTATGCACAATCCATACGGAGGGCATCCGACTTCCCTAACTTGACTTTCTTATATTCATCTCAAAATCTAGAATCAAAGATTGAAGCTCTTGTTATACAAACTGCGAAAATACCTCCTCACATTCATCAACTACCTCTATGGGTCCTTTGGCAAATTTGGAAGAGCCGTAATATCCTTCTACATCAACGAAAAAATGTTTCGTGGAGACAATCATTAAAGTTGGCTCAAGAGGATTCAAAAGAATGGCTAGACACACATGATTACATTGAAAAATATCACCAACATCATCACGAGGTTGGTATTACACAGACGCCGAATCTTCTAGACATATGGGAAAAACCAAAGACGGGATAGAATAAATACAATTACGATGGTTCGTATGTTAAGACAAGAAGAGTTTCAAAGGCAGGGTGGCTATATAGAGATGAAAATGGAATGTATTTAGGAGCGGGTCAAGAAGAACACTCGGATGCACATAATGCTCTAGAGAGTGAATTCCAAGCTTTGCTAATGGCAATGCAAAATGGTTGGTTTCGAGGCTATCGAAAAATGATATTTGAAGGTGACTGCAAATCTCTAACACAACTACTCAGCGGTGAGACACTGAACTTTATTGTGGGTTATGAACCACCACGCTTCATGAGACCTGTGGGTTATGAACCACCACACTTCTGTTGCGCTCACTCTTATTACACAACTGATTTCCGTTTCAAGGTTGTCCAACCTATCAAGTCGTCATAGTGTTTTCCTAACACTTTCTTTGGGGATCCCCGTTCCAATTGGGATTTACGTTTCCATCCATTTTTTTCCGAAGTTACTTCCTAACGCTCCCTTGAAGTCCTTGCACCAGGGATATCTCCAAATGTTAGCAACTTCTCCTTCCATTCTTGGTGAATTCCTTTTCACCGTCCTTAGTGAATTCCTTTCACTTTCCCTAGGAAAATTCAATTACCACATAGCCTTAGTGAGTTCCCTTAACACCCGACCAGATTGGTAATTTCCGCGCATTTGACAAGGGTCCTTCTTTCTACACCCTTCTGTTCGACGGATGACCATTATCTGAGGCTTGTTCCAAAGCCTCAATGAACTATACAAGTTATCCTGTCCATTTCTGCTTCTTCGTTCTTCCTTACTCGGTCAGCGTTGCAACTACCCAAGTTGCATCCTTACCCCCAATCCTTTTGGGTTGACCAGTAGCATATTCCATTGTCACCATATCCCTTTTCCATTCGGGTAATAGTACTTGTCAGGTGTCACCATATCCCTTTCCATTCGGTAATGGTACTTGATGTAGTCTACTATGAACTATGAACTTCGCTTTCACCATCCGCACGCTTTACAATTCCTATGATATCTTTTCCGTCAGATAATCATCATCAGAACCCGTACACGCTCCTTGAAGAATTATATGTGTGGTGTCCTTCCACACTGGTTCCGGTCACTTACTTTAGGGCTCTATCCAAACATGTAGAGAAATGTAACTGGCGTGCTCATTTTAAGATCTCGTCCTCCAGATCTTTTCTCTCTGGCACATCCAGCTATTAGTAGGAACGTTCCATTGTTCGCTACGTGATACCCAATCACTATGTTGTTCATTGGCCACCTTAGAACTTCACTTTGTTCCACGCCTCAAGGATTTTCCATTACAATCACACTTGGTCCAAGGCTTCCACACCTTACAAGCCACGAAGCTCCTGGGAGTTGGTCAAACAACTCGGCGATCCAAAAATAGCGGTACTTATCCTCAATGGTTACCTAATGCTCTCTTTGGACATCCGCACACACGGTTGCAAGTGAGTCAGTCCGGTCCCGTAAAGACTGATCTCCCTGCAAATAAAAATAACACAAACCAGAGAGCTATTCTAGGTGGTGGTTTTATAATTTTGAAAAATCCCCATTTGAAAACTTTGAAAACCGATTTTTCCTAATCCCACTAACCTAGAATTTTATCTCTCACTACTCGTAACCCGCTCTGATACCACTTGTAACACCCCGACCCCGCCTTCCCGAAGGGACCAGACGAATCGGCAATGCCACCCTCGACCCCGCCTCTTTATCTCCTTAAAGACGACGTGTCGGCTAACAACAATAACTCAATACACAATATCCACGCTCTATATAATACTTCTTATTAAATCTCAAATAATCGTCTTAAAAATCCAACATAAATCTTACATGAATCCGAAGCAAAATAACGAATAATTGTCTTTAAATGAAATAACAGAAAATGCCAATAAAACCCAAATGAGAACTTCCGAACTCCCAAAACCGCACAACACACCGGAATCACTCATCTAGTTCTACAAACTCGACCTCATCGGACTCACCTGAAAAGAAGAAAGAGGGATGAGTAATTTGGATTACCCAGTGAGAACTAAACCTACACTTTCAACACATCCAAACATTACTTTTTTAAATACGCTAAGAATAAATCTAACCAAGCTCAAACATTACGCTCTACCAGCGCACAAACAATTTACACGCAAGGGAATACTCCAACTTCAACGGCATCTCGATAGCCAAGCTCACCATGGACCATATTTACACGGCATCTCATAGCCCAGTCCACTTTGGACCATATTTCTCTGGGCCCGGGAAGACCCACCCCGATGCAAGTTGACTTCTTCCGTAAGTCTCGGCTCACAACAAACATAATCGTACCACCGTTCCCTTCTCCGGTGACGATCACCTAATTCTAACTACACTACACACACTGATCACACAACAGAGTGAACAATCAAGGATGCATGTTCTTCATCTAATGCTTTCCTAACTCATTTCGTTAAGCAGATGCATATCTAACTAAATGCACATAAAAAACGTGTCCGTACTCCGTAACACGCCCTAGCCTAATCAGATCTAGACTCAACATACCAAAAAGGAATGAATCAACGTATGGAAAACCTAGATCTAATCCTCACCTTAGCCACGGATTTGACAACACGATTACAGAAGTTCCTGAAGTTCAAATCAGTTATCCTTCGACTAAGAGCTAGATCCATGTGTCCTTATGACCTCTGCAAAGTTTCAGGTCGATCCAGATTGATTTGCTTATCCAAACAACTCATCTCGCTAGGCTGGTCTAACATGTGCGCTGCGCAGAACAGTCTCGGTAAAACTAACATTACTTCTAAACCACAAGGTAGAACACTGAGATATTTCACAGAGAGCTAGATCTATGAGTAACAAACATCCTTACCTAAACTCAGCTTGATCAGATCACTACCGAACCTCCAGATCGGTTTCTTCTCTCACTGGTCGCAGATCCGCACTGCACCGATTAGGCCTGAGAAGACATTCATAAGTTTCATATCACAACTCCAAATGATGAACCGCTTTCTGTATTATCTAAATAAGAGATCCAGGAAGATCCTTAATGATTTTCAAATCAATCCGAACAGTTTTTCCCTTCCGTTTCCATTTTCTACTGAAACTTCTCAGATTAGAGATTCGGGCAGGCTGCAGCGAATACAAAGAAACGATGATAACGTTTGACACATACCTCCGATCGTGACGATCTTGGTCTTCCTGGAAAGCTGAGACTCGGGGCTTTCCACGGATATGTAGTTCGTCATCTGGTTCCATACCAGTCGCCGGAAAATCATCCCTCAAGGTGGCGGCGACAACTTGCTTATGGAGGCGGCTAGGGTTTACGGTGTAAGGAACAAAACGAGCAGGGCTTCGCCCACGCCTTTCAACTGTGTCTCTCCTCTCAGATTCCTCTCCTTTTTATAGAGACAATAGGTACGGTTTCCTAAGTTTTAAAATGGGATTACGGGCTTAATAAATTAAGTCGGCCCGTTTTTTGATACCCAGTTTAGGAATGTTACATATATACTTTCATTACAAGAAATAGAATCGTTATATTAACATTTTGTAATATTTTTATTATATATGTTTTAGATAACAACAGTTTTCCTTATTAGATAAGGATTTTTAGTAAAAGTATGATCGAGAAAAAAGGGAATACTAATTAATTCCTTTTCATATATGTTAATATGTGTCCCACGGCAATATAAAAAATCAAGAGGTATAACGTACATTGAGAAAAAAGTTAACTATATTAACAAGCTTTTGTCAACAGAGGTAAGGCACGTCAATCTTGGGAAAAAACTTTGCTTCTTCAATAAAAAGTATTTCAATAGTTTATTGAATCGTTGATTTTTTTTTCTTTCAGATATTCCCGATTATCTTAATGTCGTCGAGTAACGACATTAAAATTATAAGACGCTGGATGTATGAAAGAATCGATCATACAATTAATCAAGTTTCAGAAGAATTTTGTCAAGGATTGGAGAATTTTATGAGTTTTGCAAAAAATCAACCACTATTTCTTGAGAGTGGAAAACTTTAAACTTTTCTGTCCATGCTTTAAGTGTGAGAATGGAAAAAGATTACAAGAGAAGATCGTGGTGCACATTTATATAATAGGGGTTTTATGCCTAATTATTGGGTTTAGATTTCTCATGGAAAAGGTTACAATATCTTAAACAATCATTCTGAGGTTGTCGATGATTTTATAAATGCTGGTGAAGATGCTTTTGGGTCCAAGTCTCATACAGAGCCAGTGAATCCTTACGTGGCAATGGTTTTAGATGCATTTGGTAATAAAAAGTCAAGATTCGGCCAGAACATGGAAGAAGAGCCTAATGCTGAGGTAAAAAAGTTTTATGATATTTTGGATACAGCAAAACATCCAATTTACGATGGCTGTAAAGAAGGTCTTTCACAACTCTCTTTAGCGGCTCGACTCATGAGTTTGAAGACATATTATAATCTGCCTCAAAATTGTATGGACTCGATTTCTCAGATGATACAAGATTTCTTACCACAAGGTAACAACTCGATGAATTCTTATTATGATATAAAGAAGCTTATGCGATCATTGGGTTTACCATATTACAAAATCGACGTTTGTGAAAATAGTTGCATGATATTTTGGAAATATACTGCAAACGAGGAGAGTTGCATATTCTGCAAAAAAGATAGATTTCTGCCTACTCATAAGCTTGGGCAGAAAAAAGTTGCATATCGTCAAATGTTTTATTTGTCGATAGCCGATAGATTGAAAAGACTATATCAATCTAACAAAATTGCAAAAGATATGAGATAGCACGCAGAACACTTAAGGACATATGAAGAATTGTGTCATCCCTCAGAAGGAGAAGCATGAAAACATTTTAATGAGGTATTCCCTAATTTTGCTACTGAGCCAAGAAATGTTTACCTTGGGTTATGTATAGACGGTTTCAATCCATTTGGTATGTCAATACATAACTATTCATTATGGCCCGTTATCTTGAC
Organism: Eutrema yunnanense; assembly: GCA_002933935.1. NCBI lineage: Eukaryota > Viridiplantae > Streptophyta > Magnoliopsida > Brassicales > Brassicaceae > Eutrema > Eutrema yunnanense. Next base: position 146,841 of record PKML01068073.1, on the reverse strand, counting down.
TCCGTATAATTTGCCACCGGAAATGTGCATGAAACAAGAATTCATGTTTCTAACAATTCTAGTTTCTGGTCCAAATCATCCTAAAAGAAGTCTGGATATTTTTTATAACGCCCGACCGCTCCTACATGTGGGCCCCACGCCCTCACTCGGCTAGTAGGCCCCACCCTCGTTCGACGGCCGGTGCGCTAGTCTGGGAGACTCGTAAGACTTGTTTACTGACCCTGCAATCACCACATGATCTTTCCCCGTGTTTTGTCCCCACTCGCACAGTACCGCGAATCACTTCCCGGTAGGTCACCCATCCATAAATTTCTCTAGCTCAAGCACACTTAACTCTGAAGTTCTCTTTGGACAAGTGACCGAAAAGATAAGTGCACTTTGGTGACATAGGTAGCCAAATCAATTCTTATAAGCCTCTCCGCATATACCAGAAATCAGGATGTTACAATCACCCCCACTCACAGAGCGCAACGTCCTCGTTGCGCACCAGGACCGTTACCCTAGATGGTGTGAGCCCACATGACTCCACACACATTTTTGGGCTCGACTCTGATACCACTTATAACGCCCTGACCGCCCCTACATGTGGGCCCCACGCCCTTTCTCGGCTCGTGGGCCCCACCCTCGTCCGACAGCCGGTGCGCTAGTCCGGGAGACTCATAAGACTTGTTTACAGACCCTGCAATTACCACATGATCTTTCCCCGTGTTTTGTCCTCACTTGCACAGTACCGCGAATCACTTTCCGGTAGTTCACCCATCCTTAAATTTCTCTAGCTCAAGCACGCCTAATTCTGGAGTTCCTTCTGGATAAGTGACCGAAAAGATAAGTGCACTTTGGTGACATAGATGATTTAAGCGTTTTCACTCAGTCAATTAAAACTAAAGTTCACACTACCGCAATCATAACGGTTGTCAATGCAGTACTTTAGGATCGAATCCACAGAGACCAAAGTTACACTACTATTCTCCCAATTATGAAATTAAGCTGAGACATAAATATGATTTGTTTTAGAAAGGTAACGAAAACGATTTAAACGATGTAAATTCAATCAAAGAAAAGCGTTAGGTCGAGGGGTTTATTCGCCAGAGATCATAAATCAGACAACTATTCAGGGAATAATTAAAAGCAAGTTTCAAACTCAAACATAAATATTAACCAATCCACTCTCGTGCTCATGGTTACTAAACCTAACAACCTAATCCACTCTCGTGCTCATAGAATTCTAGATCAGCCTTAACGAGCAAGTTCAATATGTTCACGATTCAACCCAATACACTCTCGCGCTACTAGGTGATTCACTCGCTTATGTTCTTTCTAGCAATCTTCACACTTCCGCGCTATTAGATTAAGCCCTAGTTCATAGACGTAGCAGTTAGCTCAAGTCTAAGCAATAAACACAACAATAAGCAAAAACCACAGAAGATAAATTCCTATCTGTGTCTAATTCAATGACTCATGGATCCCCTTGAAAACCCTAACCTAACTATGGAACTACTCAGACATAGTAATGGAGAACAAGCAAGAAGATGAAGAAATCATAATATAAATAAAGAGAGAAAGGGTTTAGAATTCTTCTCAATAGATGCAGAAATTCTTCTCCAAAGCTTACCATGATTCAATAGCAAAAAGTCTGAATAGAACAAAAAGTGGCAGCCTCCAAGAGGCTAAAAATAAAGTATATATAGGTCTAGGTCGAATTAGGTCGAAACCGGAAGTTCCCCGGGCAAAATAAGGAAAACAGAAGTTTCCTTTCTTCTTCTCGTCGGCTGGTATCGGTCGATACCAACTTAGCATCGGTCGATGCTGACCTCTCGGGTAGGGGTAGCATCGACCCATCTCCTTCAGCATCGGTCGATGCTGACCTCTCTGATAGGGGTAGCATCGACCCGTCTTCATCAGTATCGGTCGATGCCGACCTCTCGGGTAGGGGTGGCATCGACCTGTTCCACTGGTATCGACCGATACTGGCTCTTTCTTCACGGTTTCGTACGTTTTTGCCCTCGTGACTCCAATTTCACCCTAGAACGCCTTTTTACCTGAGATATCTTAATAGAAGACTAAAAGACTCTAAAGACGTATACTTACAGAGGAATTGTGGGCGAAAACGACCTTTGAGAATATCATTCACTTCTTGCGCGGGCGGAGTTGGAAGATACCATCCGAGTACTGAAGTGAGTAGGTGTGTAGGATTACGGTAGTAGACTACACGCAGCGTACGTGTTCCAAGTTCAAGAACCCAAAGACAACAAAATGTCGATTTAGAAATCCTAGAAATTTCCTTGTAAAAATCGACCATAAACCCAAGAAAATTCACGATTACCCAACGCTTCGTTAATTGATTTACAACCTCGAAATAATTATTGCTTGCTACTGTTCACTTAGATTAAATTTATTTATTCGGTTAGTTTAGCTTAGTTTCGTCTCGTTCGCTTTCTTATTTTCTAGCTTAGTTTAGTTTAGTATAGTTTAGATTCATAGTTTCGAGTTCGTGAAAAAACCCTATAAACATATATTCGTCTTACGTTTATTTACTATACAGTGTCTAAGGTCTCGCATAACAGCATTCCCTCCCTGTGGATCGATACCTTAAGTACTACAACGCACATATGTGCACTTGTAAGCTTTAAGGTTTACAAATTTAAAACCTGAAGTTTCAGAGACGAATCCGATACGCTGATATGCTCAATTTAATACCCTAAAGTACTAAAACAGTTGTTATAGTAAAGCTAGGGTTCGAACCATAGAAGACTCACAGAAACGCGCAATAGATTATATAGTTAAGAATCAAGCTAAGCCTAATAGATGTAATTAAAAACAATGCAGAAAATAAAAGAGTTGTATTCGATAGGAAAAATATAGGCTCAGGGTTTTTCTCAGGAAATCAATGAATGCAGATAAACTAACTAACATGATTCAGATTTAGCGCAGTTCTAGAACTCAAATCACTAAAGTATAATTGACCAACTGTCGTTGCGAGAATTATCTAAATCTAAATCCTTGGAATTCCAAATTTCTTTGCGAATCCTAAAGTCTAAATCAGCTTTAATAACAGGTTAGATATGTTCACAAATCAATTAAACCAAATATCTTTGCGAGTAATCAATTTTCTCACCTAGGTTCTATCAGGTAATTAATCGCACTGTCGTGCCTAATCAATTATCCTAAGATCTAAGTTC
>PKML01068073.1:127248-141298 GCA_002933935.1 Eutrema yunnanense | reverse complement strand
ACCTTCTTGGGGTTGCGAAGTCTTTTCTCAGCTCGTTCCTTAGCTATCGCTGCCTGATACTGGGTTTCCTGGTTTTCCCAAAATTGGGCGATATTGAATCGTGCTGCTACTACTTGAGCTTCAGTCGAAATATCATGTGTCTGCACAGTGTCTGGCTCGATCTGCGAGGGGTATCGATCGATACCAGGCAGGGTATCGATCGATACTGCCGCTTTTGAATCGTTCTTGGCAGATACATCATCATCAGAAAGAAGCTTCGCGTTCGGATTATCGAGCAAATACTGTAATCTAGCAATCTCCCATTCCTCCCTTGTCAGCTTAGGAACTATAGGATAGGGCATCCTGGGTATATACACTCGTTCTGCAAATACCTTAGGTGCCACAGTCGAAGTCCCAGTTGTCTCCTCTGAAATCGCCTTGGTATCGACCGATACCAATGGGGTATCGATCGATACACGGGTTTTCGAAGTATCCCGTTTTAGAATTGTAACCGGCATCGATCGACACCTGGGGGTATCGATCGATGCTCTGGCGATTTCAGGTTCGTCATCGAAATTTCCTGCATTCGAGATGACGGCATTGACGTGTGCGTCATTGGGATGAACTGTCTTGCCCTTGATGTTTGCAGCAGATTGAGCCACTTGTGTTGCCAACATCCTGTAATTGGTATTGATAACCTTGATTTTTCCATTCAGATCAGAGTACAAATGGTTAAGCTTCCCATTGAAATCCACCTGCAATTTCTGTTGTCCCTAAAGAATCTGCTCAAGCATGGATTTCATCTCGTTATCTGTGGATTTGGGGGGGATGGGCTGGTACGAAGAGTTCCCATAGTTGCGATTGTTGTTGCTGAAGTTCCTGTCATTGTTGTACCCAAATTGTTGACCCTGAAATCCAGAACCACCAACGTAGTTACAATCCTCCACTTCATTCTCAGCAGCAAAGTGAACCGCTTTCTGATTCTTCCCGATCAGGAAATCTAGCTTGGCTTGAACTTCAGCCATCTGCGATGCATCAATTCCTCCAACCTGCTTCTTCCGCTCGGAATCAGCATTCTTGGTGCTATTACTAGACGCCAAGTTCTCAATTAGCACGACTGCATCGTCTGGACACCTAGTGTTGAAGTTCCCATTACTCGCAGTATCCAGAGCCATCTGGTATCTCCAATCGATCCCTCTGTAGAATGTGCTCAACAGTTGAACTTGATTGAACCCATGGTGTGGACAATCCCTTTGATAAGACTGGAAGCGAATCCAAGCAGCCTTGAGTCCCTCTGTTGGACCTTGAGAAAATTGGGAGATCTTGTTCCTGAGCTCTTCAGACCTTGCATCATCGTAGAAATTGCACAGGAATGCTCTCTTCGTCTCATCCCATGTAGTTAGAGAATCAGGAGCTAACTGCTTCAGCCAATAAGCAGCCTCTCCACCAAGAGAGTATGGGAAGAGTTTGCAGAACAAGAACTCACTGGGTACTCCATTGTACTTCATCCCAGTGACCAAGTCCTCGAACCTCTCGATATGATCCATGGGATGCTCATGAGGTAGGCCATGGAAAGGACTCTGACTCACGAGAGCGTAGTACGCAGGCTTCAGCTCGAAGTCATTCCTCTGAAAAGTAGGTATGCGAATCGCAGATCGATTGGCATAGAACTGATCAGGTCTGTTGTGCTCAGCAAGTGTTCTACCTCGATCACCTGCAGCATTCCCAACGTTGGCGCGCCCAGCTGGCGCGACAATCTCCATAATAGCAGCAGGGACAACGACGTTGCGAGAATTATCTAAATCTAAATCCTTGGAATAATCGCAGTTCTAGAACTCAAATCAGATTTAGCGCAGTTCTAGAACTCAAATCACTAAAGTATAATTGACCAACTGTCGTTGCGAGAATTATCTAAATCTAAATCCTTGGAATTCCAAATTTCTTTGCGAATCCTAAAGTCTAAATCAGCTTTAATAACAGGTTTGATATGTTCACAAATCAATTAAACCAAATTTCTTTGCGAGTAATCAATTTGCTCACCTAGGTTCTATCAGGTAATTAATCGCACTGTCGTGCCTAATCAATTATCCTAAGATCTATATTCTAGGTAGCTAATCTAGAACAAGCTTTGAACACAACCTAAGCGAAGAACTATAATTCAGATGGTGAATCCTAAGCAGATAATTAACCTAGCATTCAGAGAAATCCTTTATGAGAAAACACTAAACCTAAAGTGGATCTACTCAGACATGGCAATTGAATCAATAGACATAACTGAATAAATCATCAAATAAATAATCAAAGAAAGTTTAAAGATCTGATCTCGGACGAAGGGAAATCAGACTTGTCTCAAACACAGAAAATAAAGCTTAAAAAGGCATAGCCTAAACAAGTGGCTGTAAAATCCTATTTATAACCTAAATCACGACTTGGGGTCTTCTTGTAATTATCAGAGACTTCTGGGCACTTTTGCAATTCTTGAAGTCTTGGAAAACTTTGCGGGTCGTGTCTTGCTGCGATGGGTATCGATCGATACCAGGGGGTATCGATCGATACTTGCCGTGAAAACAGGTACTCAGCAACACGATCTTTAGCTCTGCTCCAAACTGCTCCAGAATGCTCCAATAACTCCAATTAGGCTTCAAACGTGCTATCACCTGTAAAAGACTCTAAAACACTACAAAACACTAGAAAGACTCTATAAAAAGGACTTATATCATGGTCTAAACAGGGTAAAAACCATGATATATCATACGCATCATCCAACTCAACCACATCATCGGGCGCCTCAACAATTGGGGAAGGAGTAGGATTCTCTAAAGGGCTCTCCTCGGCATATCCAATCGCCTTGCCACTTTCCGGAGACGAAACGATGTTACGGCCGAGCCGCGCAAGAGAACTAGTTAAACCAACTGAGTCGTTTAGCTCGTCAGAAGCTGACATCGTGGCTCGGTAGAAAGGAGATAAGTTTGCAGATCGGTGAATTCAAGATTCCACCGGAGTCAGTTGAAGATGGATTGGCGAATTCGAAGGCTCACCGGGGTCAGTTGAAGATGGGTCGGCGAATTCAAAGGCTCACGAAACAAAAACTCTAATCAAAATTTAAACATAAAAGGGGGAAAAGAGGAGAGAGGAGAGAGCTACATGTTTTTCTGAAAATTTGGAGAGGTGAATTATGAGGAGAAACGAAAGGAAATCTCAATATTTATAAGCAACAGGCGCGTGACCTCGAAAACTGGCATTAACATTTGCGATTCCCAAAGTAGTTATGATCTACTCTAACGGTCTGAAAATCTCTGAGCCATATCTCAAATTCAAAATCACTCCGAGGCAACAAAACGACTCGGAACTTTCAAAATTTTCACCTCAACAAAGAAACGGCTCGACGCGGACATAATGACATTTAGCCTCGTCAATTTCATGGGGAAATAGGGTTCTAACTTTTAAATCATGGGAAAATAGAACTATGGCTAAACTTTGTGTAGATGTGTTATTATATGAAAGTTTTCATGGGAAAATAAAAAAAGTATATGTATCGCAAACATCTTGAAACATGGTTTAGGGTTTCAAAAGGTTTACATGAATCATTGAATTAGACATAGATACGGATTTATCTTTTGTGATTTTCGCTTATTGTTGTGTTTAATGCTTAGGCCAAGTTGACCGCTTGCCTATGATCTAGGGTTTAATCTATACCACAGAAGTATCGTAGGTTGCTAGAAAGAACATAAGCGAGCGAATTGTCATTAGCCAACGGAAGTTGATGTTAAGGCGATTCGTGAACATATTGAACCAATTCGTTAATGCTGGTCTAGAACTCTATATTCAACCGAAGTTAGGATTTTAGGTTGCTAGATTTAGTAATCAATACCACGGAAGTGGATTGGTTAGATATTTATGTTTGAGTTTGAAACTTGTGTTTATTCATTCCCTGAATAATTGTTTGATTCATGATCTCTGGATTCCCGCGAATAAACCCTCGACCTAACGTTTTTCTTTTATTGAATTCATATCGTTTTTAGTTATTTTCATTAGTTCACAAATCAAATCTTATTATCGTCTTAGCTTAATTTCATCTTGTGAGAATCGTAGTGTAACCTTGGTCTATGTGGATTAGATCCTAAAGCACTACATTGACATACTGTTATGATTGCAGTAGTGTACACTTTAGTTAATTGACTACGTGGTAAAACACCTAAATCAATTTGGCGCCGTTGCCGGGGACCAATAGCGTTACCTTCAATTTTGAATTTGAAATTTAGTCTAAGATTCACTAACATATTATATCATGTGTTTCAGGGACTTTCTAAGATGAATTACTACTCGGGAAACGACTTTCTAGGATGGATTACTACTCGGGAAACGATGGTAAGTTCAATGGCCATCGACCACCTCTCTCTCGCGAAGCTCAGAGGCGATCGTCTATGGACCATGGATACGTTGGTGATTACATCCCAATGCCAAGTTCCTACACATATCGACCAACCCAAGCTCACTCGCACCAAGGCCGAAATTGGAGCGATTTTGGCCATGAAAACTATCACCATCACTCTCAGCCACGTCCGCAACCACCACCTCGTGCCTACAATCACGTCCCCATCGAGTCTTTGGAGACCATGATGCATACACTGTTAAAAAATCAGCAAGAGTCCTCGTTTGAGCTTGATGCAAGGTTGGACCATATCAAAAACGATCTCGGTTGGAAATTTGATGATATTCATGCCCATGTACAAAAACTCGAAGAAATGGTGAAGCAGATAGAAGATATGCAGCTGCAGCAAACCCACGAAATTGAGAAGAACCAGATTTTCATCGATCATGTCAACAAATCCATGGAACTCATGGAAAAAAACTTTGAAAAGAAATTCACAAACTTAAGGGAGAGCCTCTCGACTACAGCCACAAATCTCAGTACCACTGCAACCAGAGCACTCAAGGTTGAGAAAGAGATGAAAGAGATTGGCAGGCAAGGAAGAGAAACTAATTCGATCGTTCATATCCTTTGCGATGGGCAAAGGCAAGCAGGGGAAATATTTATTCACCCCGTTTATTCACCTTCCAAAAGCGTTTATTCGATGTGGAAGACACCATCAAAATTCACCTCGGATCAGATTCAGTGGACACAATTCATGTTCTGAAATCTATAGGCACAGAGGAGATTTCTCCAATAGCGCCAAGGGATACATATAACACCTCCGAATCATCAATGCATGATGGCAAGGCAGACCGCGAGGATCAGAGGAATAAAGCCACGCGAAGGGACCCCATTGGCAAGCCTAGAACGACCTCTTGGATGCGAAGATTGGGAAACTCGTTCAATAAGCGAAGATCTGCTAGACGACTTCCACTCCATCGTTAAAAAACTTCCACTTCACATCTCGTTTACCCAAGCCTGGGAGAAATACCCAGAAATGAAGAGGCTCTTTTGGTATAGCAAGGAAGATAAGTATGTGATCGAAGACTTGTTTGACGAAGCTAGGAAAACGCTGTCTAGACCCAGAACCTTGCATAAGTTCGAAAACCAGGCTGCTTCGCCGTACCTTGTGAGATCTGTGGCTCCTACATCAATAATGATCTGTGTGATTTGGGAGCCACTATAAACCTTATGTCAGAATCAGATGCAAGGCGATTGAAAATCGACACCATGAAGCCTTCAAGAATGAGAATCGGACTTCCAGATGGTTCAACCACCACCACGGTTGGCATGATCAAAAAGCCTTCCACGTCTCCGTCGATTTTCAAGTAGCAAGAATACGTAGCATGAAGAATGAACATTTACTTCTTGGGAGACCATTTTTAGCGACAGCAGGAGCCATTATGGATTGGCCAAATAGGAGAATGTGTCTGGCAAATGTTGACAATGAAACCTTCTACCTAGCTGCACATCCCGGTTTCACCTCTAAACACATTCGTTACATAATCGGAGGCGGAGGAGGATGCGAAGTGAAGGACACCTCTGACGATTGTTTAGGCGAGGATGAACAGAGAACCGCATAAAGAAGCCAAAGCGTGCTAAGGGAGATACGGGCCCCTTAGATCTATCATCCACCAAGAACACAAATGAGTCGAGCTATGAGACTTAAAACAAACGCTTGGTGGGAGGCAACCCACCAGTAAGTTATATATATATATGTTTTTGATTTTTAAGAAACTGACTTAATAAATTTTGTTCTTTTTAGATTGATGTTTCTAAACCCAAAAAAAGGGGGGGGGGGGGGGGGTTGCAATCGATTGATGTAGAAGGTGCATCGATCGATGCAGAAGAGTCTGAAGTCCGAAAACTGATCGATGCCAAGGGCTCCGAGAAGCAGAAATCGATCGATGATGAGGATGCATCGATCGATTTTCAACCCAGGTAAGTAATCCGGTTTTCGGTTCCGATTTAATCCGGTTTATTTCCACTTATCTTCTTCTTCCTTTTCACGATTTTCTCTCTCCTCCCTTCTAAAATCGGTCGACGCACTTGTTTCTCACAAAAAGAAAACCTTCAATCTTCCATAAATTCTTTGATTCTCAATGGATTTGAGCGATTTTGGTGTCAATCCCCACCGATTTTTCGTGTTCTACAAAACCCCTAGCCCAGATTTCCCGATTAGCAAAGGTATGAACTCCGAAATCCCAATTTACAGTCGCGATTGGTGAAAAAATCACCCAAGGTTTGTTACTTTGATTCAGGCATCCACAAGTAGATACACTGTGTTATTTACCTTGTGGGCTGTTAGGGCATGAATTTCGACCACCCCCTTGCTATTTTTGGGAGATTTTGTAGAAATTTCAATACGTAGGGTTTATGTGCTTAGGAGAATTGTGGGTTTAGCCTAACCCTTGCATAAATTCGATGTGTGTCATAGACGGATTGTGTTTATCCTCCGCAATTTGTCACTTTGCATAAGCGCACACCCTCGATTCCCATGAATTCACAAGTTATTACCTTGTCTTCGTTCGTAAATTTCATAAGCGTCACGAGTCATGGGATTGAGTTGTTGAGATGAGTTTTTGTGGCCAATAGATTATGATGCATGGCTGTTCGCTATCGCAAAACAACATCTTGATATATTTGTGTGCTAATCGTTGCACTTGGAACTCACTTTGCAAAAATTTTGTTGTTCGTTTTCTTGGAAAATGTCAAGAATTAACTAGCATACCAAAGACAAGGGCAAGGGAAAAGCACATGAAGTTGAACATAAGACGCCTTGGCCTCGACCTGCAGGATTGGCTTTTCCGATCCCAATGATGACCAAGAAGGAGTTACAAAAGGATAAGGCCTACCAAAACCGAGCACTCTCAAGCAAATGGGGGAAGTATGAGAGCATGTTCTATAATGGGCTACTGACAGTGGAGATGTGCCCCATACATTTTTTGAGTTCCTACCTCTTGGTAAAAATGGGTATCCGACAGGACATCGAGACATTGATTGCACATGTTGGTTTGGGACGGTTGGCCACACTCGACCAATTTTTCGATGCCGATCTCACTCGCCAGTTATTGGCATCCGTTGAGCTGCGATATGATATGCTCAAATTAATACCCTAAAAGTACTAAGCAGTAGTTGCAGTATAGTAGGGGTCGAACACAATGACTCACAGAGACACACAATAGATTACATAGGTGAAAATTACGCTAAGCAAATCAATGGTATTGAAAACAGAATGTAAATTAAAACGGTTGTAAATTCGATTGGAGAAAGATAGGTTCAGGGTATTTCTGAGGAAATCAATGAATGCAGATAAACTAACTAGTCAGGATTAAGATTTAGAGCGGTTCTTGAACTCAAATCACTAAGATATAGTTGACCAACTCTCGTTGCGAAAACTATCTAAATCTAAATCCTAGGAATTCCAAATCTCTTTGCGAATCCTAAAGTCTAAATCAGCTTTTTAAATCAGGTTTGATTTGTTCACAAAATAACTAAACCAAATCTCTTTGCGAATAATTATTTTGCTCACCTTAGGTTCTATCAGGTAATTAATCGCACTCTCGTGCCTAATCAATTATCCTAAGATCTAATTTCTAGGTGATCAATCTAGAATTAGCTTTGCAAACAACCTATGGCGAAGAACTTAATTCAGATGGTGAATCCTAATAACTAATCAACCTAGCATTCAGAGATAACCCTTATGAGAACCCTGAACCTAATAAGAGATCTACTCAGACATGGAAATTGAAGCAATAAACATGTTTGAATAAATCATCAAATAAAACAGAAAGAGTAGCAAAAGGGTTCGAAATCTTCTCTCAGACGAACAGAGTTTCAGACTTGTCTCCCTTCAAAAAGCTCTCTCACAAAACCAAAATAAAATAAAGCATAGCCATTAAAGTGGCTGTAAAATCCTATTAAATAACCTAAATCACGTTTTGGGGCTTCTTGTAAATAATAAAGTCTTCTGGGCCATTCTACAATTCTTCAACTCTTCATTAAGTCGCAGGTCGTGTCTGCTTCGATGAGTATCGACCGATACTAGGCAGTATCGATCGATATCGACGCTTCAAATCGGGTACTCAACTACACGAACGTCTGCTTTGCTCCAAAATGCTCCAGAAAGCTCCAATATCTCCAATTATGCTCCAAACGTGCTAAAACCTGTAAAATACTCTAAAACACTACGAAATAGTAGAAGGACTCTATAAAATGGACTTATATCAAGGCTTAAACGGAGTAAAAACCATGATATATCAACTCCCCCAGACTTAGCATTTGCTTGCCATCAAGCAAATAGAAGACTAAACCAGAGAAAGAGGTTTGAAAACGTAGAGACTCACCTGTTCTTGAAACGTTGCAATGACCCTTTTCCCAAGCACCCAAATGTCACCTAACCAGCTTTTGATCTAACCACCATGTACTTCTCCGTAAACATTCGCAGCTTTCCAGACTACACACATTATTTCACAGCATCGTTCAATCAAGCCATCCTCGCCAGTTTCATCGCTGTGATTAATACCAAGAACCTTCTAGATTCTTTCCCATACAATATCATGATAAGGAACCACCATTTTTCACACTTTCTGGTATTATTTCTCTCCCCCAGACTTATTTCTTATTATGTTCTTTCTTTTGTTTTTTTTAGCTTTGCATATACAAATCAAGGTATGAGACGCGAGTATTGATGGTGTTAGCCACCGAATCCCCGGTTCTTCCCTCTCAACGTATCAAAGGCGTAGACGAATAATGGCATCATAGAAAAATCCTAGCCTCGCTTCCAATCCTTTGTGTGATCATTCCTCACCAAGTGAATAATGGGATCGTTGGAAATTTTCCTAACCCTCTACTCAGAAGAAAATCATCTCATATTTTAATGCATCTTATTTATTTAACTTGTAACAGGGAGAGAAATACCATTACTTTAAACACATATGGGTTCCTTTGTCAGATACGAATGATGAATCAAGCTCTATGGGTACTAACCACATTGATAAAGTGCAAAAATTTGTCTCAGGCTTTAAAGAACTTTGCTGGAAACATGAGTGTCTTCTAGTCAACTGGTCAGCCTTTGGATTTTTCATTAGTCGATCTAGAACTGATTCTGTAACAATGGTCACTTAGAAGCAAGATCAAATCAATGGATTCAAGAAAAAGATCACAGTCTCGGACAAAGTTTTAACTCAATAAAACAACGAATGACTCAAAAACGACTAACTCTAAGAAAAACAAAAACAAAGTCAGCGACTATCTCCCCCAGACTTAAACAACACTGTCCCCAGTGTTATCTAGCCTAGAGTTGGTGAAAGAAAATCAAATGGACCAAGTGAATTGTGAAAACTCAAGAAGTTACCGTGCTGGAACATTGAGTATCGACCGACACACAGCCTGGCATCGATCGATACCAGGATTAAGTCGATATGATGAACTGTTCACTCGCGTAGGGTGTCGACCGATACCAATGGAATATAGATCGACACTCAGCGATTTCACGTTTTTCAACGTCTAAGGTCAGATGTAGCTCCACAAATGTGTCAAACGATCCATGTGTTAAATGTAAGCACTGTTAGACCACTCAAACACAAGTTAGGTGCAACAAAATATCATAGAAGCACAAATCCACAGGTCCAAAAACATAAAAGACACAAAAGTTCAAAAATAAAAAGAAAAACAAATGTGAAAACATATAGGAGGAGGACTAATCCTCCTCAGTGGCGTCAGAGTCATCGCCAGCAGTACCAGATGGTCCGACGTCAATGGGATCGACAGGCTGAGACGGAGGAGCAGCGTCTGTGTCAGTCATGCAGCGGCATCGAGAAATCGCGGTCCAAATCGTCTGCAAACTTGTGACAACATATTGCTGAAAAGGATCCATCTCCATCTCAGATGGTGGAGGAAGAGAAAACGCAGCAGCAAAAGGAGATGGCTCGTGTCGCGGTTGACCCCTAGCAGGGTCATCTGCAGGCGGCTACGCTCCAGTAGTTGAGCCTCAACGTCTAGTGATCGGTGCAGGCTCCATGTCACCATCAGCGGGTGCGAAGAGCAGCTGAGCAGGGTCACCGCCTATGTCGGTCGGATCAGTGTTGGGGAGCTGAACCAGAAAGTCCCCAACGGAAGTGCTAAAAACCCAACGCCTGTGAGGTTTCAGCCAACGCAGGTGCTCCAAGTGCGCCTCGTCCATAAGCTCGCGGGAGGTCACAATCGAACAACTGGTGGTGGTGATTCCCAGGTGCAAAAAAATGGGAGTGAGAAGACTACCCACCGTTTCTGTCTTCTTACGACCTGCAGTCCGAGAAGCCTTGCCACGTCCTGTGAAGGCTTAACCTTCAGCGACTCCAAGTGATGTGGGAATACATCACCCAGGTTAACCGTAAGATCCAACTCAGGCCACTCATATGCTTCATCAGAAATGAGATTTCCTATCCCAATAGACAGAACAACCAGCTCGGCAACTCTCATCTTGTTTGGCTCCATCTTACACAACAAAGTGTTGCTCATGATCCTCACAAGGCAGCGCAGGACGGGATGGCGCACATCCATCTGTGTAGTGGTCTTACTGTCATAGACTCCATGCCCAAAGTGAGACCAGAATGCCTCAATATCCATGAACTTGCGAGGAAGCTCGCACTTCGAGAAGTCCTGGTGAAACCCATATATGTCGCAGAGCTCCTGAAAAGATATCATGTATCGCACACCGCGAATAAGGAAAGTAAGAACCCCCTGCTGTGCAGTCACTAGAGGTTCACCAGTGTAGTAGACGCGGACAGAAGCAAGGAACTGGCGAACCAAGTCAGGGTACATGTCATATTGCCGCGCAGGCATCGTCCCCAATCCGATCTTGCGGATCAGTCCATCAAGCTCCCTGTAAAAACCTAGACGACACATAGTGTGCGTATCAATAAATCGAGTGGGGCGCACATCAACCTCCTGCCATGCGTTGTAGAAGATCGAGTCAAAATCGTCCCATTCCTTAGAAATAGGCATGTTGGTGCAAGCTTTGCTCTCTGTAATCTCTTTATTCGACCCTTCTTAATCATCCCTCAAATGTATCCTAGCCTTCTCACTGATCTTAGGACATGGAAATCGAAATGTTGCGTGAGGAAGAAATGGTGATGAAGGTGTAGGAGCCTCAGGTGGTGCGTCGCGTAAGTTTGCACCAAAAACCACTGTAAAGTCTGTGGAGTGGGTGGAATGGATCTTGTAGCGGTTCTGGGTAAGGCAAGCAATAACCGATCCTGGTATCTAAATCCCGCTATGGAAGAACTCGACTTGAGCACCCAGCTGGTACTCTCGCTCCGATGGGTTAGAGCTGGATGCGGTATCAGTGTGTGCTTTCTTCCTTGGTGCCATCTGCATCATCAACAAACAAAGCATGGCATAAATCCAACATCTCTCTCAAACACATAAATCTCGGCCAAGAAAAATAGTGAGCATCGACCGATACCACTTGGTATCGATCGATACTCACATAGGTTTCGAGCATCACACAGAACACGAATCCAAAAACTCCAAAAGTGCAAACCAAGGGTAATTAAGTGTAAATCATGGTTCGACTAGGCCTAGAACACACTAATCAAGTGATAATCATTCAGAAAACAAGTTCTAAAAGCCTAAAAAGTCGAAAATCAAACCTTGGTTCACGGATTGAAAAGATGAAAATTTCGTGTTTCATACCTTGTAGATCGCGAGAATGAGTGATAGAATGAGATAGAGAACGAAAATTTGAGCGGGATAGACACAAAAATCACTCAAATCCGTTGAGAAACGAAGATTTGTGATTTTGAGAGAGAGGTTCGGTATTTGTATCGAACGATGGAGGCGGTGGTAGAAGAAAGGAAAAACCGTAGGGTTTATAGCAAACTTACCTGCGCGTGGAGTATCGATCGATACCAGTGGGTGTCGATCGATACTGAGTGTATGGAATGACTTGTAAGCCACACGGAGATTGGTCCAGAATGTGCATGTTTAACAACGGGTATCGACCGACACCAAGTGGCATCAATCGACACGGAACCTCCGAATCTGTTTCACGTGACACAACGAAACACAAAACAAAAACTAGAAAGATAAAAGACTCATATGTACAGACATACCAGTGGGTTGCCTCCCACTCAGCGATTGTTTTACGTCACGAGCTTGACTTTACGGACGGTCCGTCAGGATGGGAATTGGAGCTTGCAGAAAACAGGCTCCACAACTTGACATCTCCAGGTTCAGAGTTCTTCGCAACATGTTCTCCACAACCTCTTGTCCTTTCTCCTTCAGCTCCGGAGTAAGAAGAGTTCTAGCCTTAGAAAATGGCCTCGAGGGCCATTTGCATTTCACCTTATACTCGATCGAATCTCCATCACATTTCTGAGGGATTAAGGTGATATGTGTAGCGCTCTCGACTCTCCTGTTCTTCACCTCCTTCTTTATCTTAGTCTTTTTGATGGCTTTCTTGGTGACGATAGGAGGACGATCCAGAACTTCCTTGACAGTTGGCTCAGCATAAGGCTCTTCCAAAAGATCAACTACCAATGTTTCTCCTGTAACAGCGGTGATGCAAGGGATATGTGCGGGATTTCCTCTAGGGATGGCCTTGTAGGAGACATGTTCGTCAATGTATGAAAACGAAATGCTCTTACTAGGCGTGTCTATAACTGCACCAGCCGTAGCCATGAACGGTCTCCCAAGAATCAAAGGGTTGCTAGACCTTGCATGCATCTCCACAACCTTAAAATCGGTAGGAACTAGACAGTCTCCTACCTTAACCATCAAATCAGGGATTGTACCGTATGGAACCGAGGTGGAAGAGTTCGCGAATGTGAGAGCCATCTGAGTAGATCTTATGTCGTCGATTTGCAGTTTCTCTGCGAGTGCCTTTGACATAACGTTAACGCTAGATCCTGAGTCAACCAGAGAGTCTTTGAATTCAACTCCAGAGATGTGATATGTGCATATTCTTTATGGTTTTAGCATGCATTTCATATAGAATTTAGGTCATTTACTTAGATCTTTATGACTTATCATGCTTGTTCTTGTCTCATTTAGAGTCTTAGGTATTTTGCATTAAGTCCTAGTGAGTCTTGCATATTTGGAATCCTTTTAGGTGTTTTGGAGACAATTGATGGTGTTTGGAGTTATGGAGCATGGTAGAACGCAAAGCTCATCCGAGACGCCGGAAAGATGTGTCTGAACGAAGGACCTCCGATCTGAATCAGCCTCAACAGTCTTCATAGGAGTTGTATAGGAGTGAGTCATCTATCTACAGGAGTTGGAATCAGGTCATTCGGACATCAGGTTAGGAAGTTATCGCCGATTTACTGAAGCCTATCCGGATCGGGAGCAAGAGAAGCGGTTGAAGATGTTTTGGGAGTATATCAGCTTTTACATCGACCAGAGAGAGGGTCACACATTGATGCAACACATTGATGCTGGACCAGGGAGCTTAACCTCGCCCCAGACACCATCAACATCGCAGTCACACATTGATGTCAGCTCCAGCATCGACCCAGAAGAGAGTCACACATTGATGCAACACATTGATGCTGGACCAGGAGCTTAACCTCGCCCCAGACTTCTTCAGCGTCGCAGTCACACATCGATGTTGGCCCCTGGGGAAATTCACATCAACCAAAAGAGCAGTCACACATTGATGCAACACATTGATGT
>PKML01068073.1:74445-105711 GCA_002933935.1 Eutrema yunnanense | reverse complement strand
CACGACCTCGGAATTAACAGTCAAGAAACGACTAAGTAAGATGAAGCTTCCATAGCTCGCAAAACCATCTTATTATGAACTACGAATGGCTTGATCCTTCTTTCGAAGGTACGTAGGCAGCCTTTACCGGCACAACTGTGATTCTAATAAAACCTTATTTTTCTAAGGCAAAAGTCGAACTTTCACAAGTTCGCCGAACTCCAACAGTTCGTATATCTTTAAATCGAACTTTTACAGTTCGCCGAACTCAAACAGTTCGAATATCTCAAGTCAAATTCCTACGATTCGCCGAACCTGATCAGTTCGTATGTCTAACCATAATGGTTCCTATATCGACGTTCTGGCCAGACGATTGATAAGCCGAGATTTGCTCGCAAGCATCCTCATGGTGCAATGGATAATACACTTTCCACATTAAACCGAGACCAGTCTCGCACCAAACTTAAGCCGATTTCTCAACAAATCGCAAATCAGTAAGACGATCTACTAAACAGATTGCCGACCTCGAATAGGTTGAGTCGGGTTGTCCTCTTCACCCCGACTAAGACCGTGTTATTCACGGCCCCATTCGCAGCTTACTCATCGCTCGAACGAAACTGAGCAACTTCAAGACCGCCAAAGAAGATTCGAAGGACACAAGTCTGAACGATCAAGACATGATGCTGATTTTAACTCCAACCAGGCTAAAGAATTATCCGCCGAACTCGAACACTCCTTCGCCGAACTGAGGGGGGGACTAATTGTTAGAGGGGGATTTAGCACTCCCCCGGTTTAACCCGGTTTGAGTTGAAATCAGCCCAACAATCGACTTCAAGGCCCATCGAAACCGATCTACAAAATTAAAGGGAAAGTTCCTTTAATTAATAAAAAGAAGATTTCCTTTATTTGGATAAAGGCAAATCCCGGGAAGAAAGGAGATTATCCTTATCAGCTTCAAGAAAAAAGGATAATTGCCGATACAAAGTCAAGAAGGAAAAGGAAGAGCTAAGGACTTCAAGACTTATAAATAGGGGAAGAATCTCACAATCTTTGGCCCCCCATGACTTTTCTATGTAATTAGAACTACGACCGGCTTGATCCCTTTCGAGGGTACGTAGGCAACCCACCTCGGGTCCAGCTATGATTCTAGTAAAATAATTCTCTAAACCCTAAACTGAATTTGCCGATCTACGATCTATGTGCGAATTCGGGTTCAACAGCGTCCATGTGGACACATCTGATCAGATTGAATACCTTCTTCCTCCAGATTGCACCGAGTACCGTCTCACACCTTGCACGTTCGAGACATATGATGAAGAGAAGTGGAGATTTGTCAGTGGGGGATTGCAGAAGAACAACGCCATGTTGATGAAGATTTGGAGAGCACTTGCTAAGATACCGACTCCTAGCCTGTTTCAGGGCACATGCCACTGCAGATGATCGTGATGATGAGCCAGCTGATGGCATGCACGACTTTGGGACCAAACTTGACGTTGCTGGACGCAGGTCTGATGTTGGTGGATCCAAGGGTTCACATCCACCCGATGAGAGACTTTCCAGGAGGAGGCGCACGCTAGGACATGATGCGAGCGGTAGTTCGGAGGACCACTGATTCACCAGTAACATTCTCTATTGTTAGTTTTATTTTCCTTCTTTTTGTTTTATTTTTCTTGAGTCTGTTTATCCTTTTTCTTAGTTTATTTTCCCACCGAGACGGTGTGAAGTAAGTCTGGGGGAGGGTCTTTATCGTTACTAACGATATTTCTTTCTTTTGTTTTCTCTTTTGAGTCATTTTGATGTCTTCTTTTTAGTTATTCTGTTTTATTGAGTCAAAACTTGTGGGAGACTATGATCACGACCTTTGAATTTTTATGGGATTTGAATCTAAGTGACCATTGTTACAGAGTTAGCTTCTGATCATACTAATGGAAAATTTAAAGGCTGATCAGTTAATCATAGGCATCCATGTCTCCAGGAAAATTCAGAAAGCTTGAGCTAGTTTTTGAGCTCTTCCTTTTACCTCATCATCGTGATTGGTGTCTTCAGAGCTTGACTCCTCATTCGTATCTGACAAGAAGACATGTGTGAAAGTATGGTACTCCTCTCCCTTATTTAAAATAAAAAGCAGAAAAGATGAAATGATTTTCTTTCGGGTAAAGGGCTAGGAAAATTTCCATCGATCCCATTATTTTACTTCGAAAGAGATGATCACACTAAGGTTGGAAGCGAGGTTAGGAAAATTTCCAGAGATACCACTATTCGCATACACCTTAGAAATAAAGGGTGGCACTTAAATGAACCTGGGATTCGGTGGCAAAAACCATCAATACTCGAGTTCCATCCGCCATTAACCCTACGAAAAGAAAATGAGAAAAAGTCTGGGGGAGGGAAAAAGTACCAAAGACTGTGTTGTTGTCTTGTCACGATATCGAAAGGGAAAGAGTCTATAAGGTTCTTGGCACCATGATCTTTGATGAGACCCAGCGATGATAGCTTTTGATTGATCCGCGAAATAATGAGTTGAATCTGGGAGGCTGCAATGCTTGCAGAGAAGTACATTGTGGTTCGATCTAGATCTAGTTTGGCAATACGTGGATTACTAAGGTAATGGTCATTGCAGAGTTCTAAAGGAAATGTGAGTCTCCGTGTTTTTCAAACTTTTTCTTTTTTCTTAGTTTTATGTTTGCTTGAGAACAAGCAAAAGACTAAGTCTAGGGGAATTGATATGCTTGGTTTTGACCGCTTTTAACACATGTTTTGGTGTTTCTTTTGAGTATTTTATCGAGTCAAATTTCGTTTTTAGAGTTTTTTAGTCCTTTATTTAGTTATCTCAGGTAAAAAGGCGTTTAAGGAATAAATTGGAGTTACGTGGGCAAAAACGCATGGAACGGTACAAAAAGAGCAAGAATCGATCGATGCAAGGAGAGCATCGATCGATGCAACACCGTCAGAAGAACCGAAATCGATTGATGCAAGGAGTGCATCGATCAATGGAGCATGTCCAGAAAGTCCAAAATCGATCGATGCACAATTGGAGCCGATCGATGCATCACCCTCCGAAGAGCCATAATCAATCGATGCAAGGAGTGCATCGATCGATGGAGCATGCCCAGAAAGTCCAAAATCGATCGATGCAAGCCGGCGAGAAGGAAAAGGAAATTTCTGATTTTCCTGTTTTGCCCCGGAAACTGCCTATTCTGACCTAATTTGCCCAGAACCCTATTTATACATTATTCTAAGCCACTTTTTAGACTATCTCTCTTTTGACTACTCTCTATTCTACACATATTTTTGGCTATTGATTTTGTAAGCAAGAAGAAGAATCTCTGCATCTATTAAAAAGAATTCCAAACCCTTTCCTCTCTTTTATTATTATTATGAGTTTCTCTCTCTTTATCTCTTTTATTATTATTATGAGTAGTCTCATAGTTAGGTTTAGGGTTTCAAAGGGATCCATGAATCATTGAATTAGACATAGATAGGGATTTATCTTTTGTGGGTTTCGCTTATTGTTGTGTTTATTGCTTAGGCCAAGTTGACCACTTGCCTATGATCTAGGGTTTAATCTATACCACGGAAGTGTCGTAGGTTGCTAGAAAGAACATAAGCGAGCGAATTGTCATTAGCCAACGGATGTTGATGTTAAGGCGATTCGTGAACATATTGAACCAATTCGTTAATGCTGGTCTAGAACTCTCTATTCAACGGAAGTTAGGATTTTAGGTTGCTAGATTTAGTAATCAATAACACATAAGTGGATTGGTTAGATATTTATGTTTGAGTTTGAAACTTGTTTTTATTCATTCCATGAATAATTGTTTGATTCATGATCTTTGGATTCCCGCGAATAAACCCTCGACCTAACGTTTTTCTTTTATTGAATTCATACCGTTTTTAGTTATTTTCATTACTTCGCAAATCAAACCTTATTATCATCTTAGCTTAATTTCATCTTGTGAGAATCGTAGTGTAACCTTGGTCTCTGTAGATTCGATCCTAAAGTACTACATTGACATATTGTTATGATTGCAGTAGTGTACACTTTAGTTAATTGACTACGTGGTAAAATACATAAATCATGTGTTGGGAGCTGTTTCCAGTTGGTATGAGGCTCGGAAAAGTAGGAATTGATGATGTAAGAAACGGTGCGTCCGACTTTGCTAGCTTTCAATATCAAACCTGAAACAATAATTCAAAAAATATATTAATTAAATATAAATATGTAATAATGAATGTAATTAAAAAAAAAATTTTACCATTCTGCACCATTGGTACGTTCCGGGTTTAATCTCTTAAGCATATGCCCGCCTGGTTGTGCAAGCAAATCCTCCACCGTCATATGTGCATATGGGACCTGCAAGCACATTCTACACCTTACGGAACCTGAGGTGGTGATGGCGGTGGTGGAGCACTTTGTGTTTGCGTCGGCGGGACAACATATGTCCGCTGGCCGATGTCCCACCAACATCACTCAAAAACTGAGCGTAGTGGTTACGACGAGATGCGTCATCTGCATTAAACGAACAAAAAATTATATACTATCTATAAATTATATGAAATTCCTATAAATTATATGAAATTCCTATTTTCTAATTTTCTTATGTTCCTATCTATCAATTTGATTCCGTTTTTATCTACCTTTTTCGTTTCATTTCCTATCTATACTACCCTAATATAAATACAAATTAAATTAAAAACCATAAATTTTTACCTTTTGGCCAGGAATTAGCGAGAGACACGAGAGAGGTGAGAGAGATTTAGTTTGAGATTTGAGAGAGAATGAAAAAATGAGAGATATGAGCGCGATTATATAGATTTTGTGATCGTCGTAAATTTACGACGATTCCTCACAAAATTGTCGTAAAATTGGAATTCTTTTTTTTTTCACACATGCGGCAAATTCAATTCAATATTTACGACGATTTCTCGTAAAATTGTTGTAAATTTAACGGCGTTTTTACGAGGAATCGTTGTAAATATTGATTTTTTTTAAAAAAAAATCTTTTATGTCATCATATTCACCATTTGCCTTAGTAATATTAGATATTGCAAATAGTACATACTAGTACAAAGGAAAATGTATGGATTACGCTTTTTGAAAACTTTCAAATTTTTCAAAAATATATCTTTATCGTTACTCTTATAATTTAGGCGATTGAAGACTACTATGTGTCATGTCAAGATAGTTTTTGTGTGTTTGTGTTTTTTAATATTAAATTCACTTGTGGTATCTTGTCTTGTGGCCATTGAGTAAGTTTCATTTGAAGTCTTCGACTTCGGGTAGATGCAGTCCGACATAAAAGTTTTATTTGCTTTTCAGGAGCATTTATGAAAGTTATAGTGAAAGTCACGAAAGCAAGATAAGGTGTATTATGCATTACTTCGAAAGGGTGTGCTCTTCTTTGCCTACTGGGACCGTTTCATTTTAACGCAAGATTCTTCCAGCTGAATACCACAATTCTTCTACCAATACTCCTGAGGCTGTTTTTTTTTGAGGTGGCGAACTGGGCTCTGGCCGTGGGTTCGTGCTCTTCAGGAGTGGCGAACTGATTCTCGGCAGCTTCATCGGTCTTCGGTGCTTTGAGTATATTTTAGGATCCCCCAATCCAATTGCATTGCCCTAAATCCAATTGCATTTGAAAGCTGGTTGTCTCTACTTTGTTGTGTCAAAATTTGGGGATGATCGGACGGTGAAAAAGTCTTCATAAGCTGCAAGACTTCTTGACGGTCCAAGTTTATCCAAAACGTACTTTTGTTCCGAAATGCACTCTTTAATCCTGAGTTACCTGAAAAGAGTCTTAAAATCGCAAATATGCGAAACGCGTAATAAAAGCATAGAAAACCAAGCGGAACACTTATTAAAATGTTCTAAAATACATCATCCATGTAATCCATTTTTCCGAAAAACCGAACTTTCTCAAAAGATGTTCAATAAAAGACCATTCCACCCGATCATACGCTTTGGTCATATATGTTTTTATCGGCATAAATTTACCCTTACATGACTTATTAGTTCTTAGACCATGAAACATCTTTTAAGCAATCTGAATATTATCTAAAGTTAATCTACCGGACACAAAGTCTGATTGAGTCTCCGAAATGAGGTTCGGCAGCAGTCGCTTTAACCCTTGACATAAAACATTTGAAATGATTTTATATCCCACATTACATAGGCTTATGGACCTTAAATCCGTCATTCGGCTTGGTCTCTCCATCTGCGGGATTAGACAAATATTTGTCATATTCAGCTATTGGTCAAAAACACCACTCTCTAGGAAACCGTTTACCATTCCTACTATATATGCATTCACTATTTCCCAAGATCGTAGGAAAAATAATGATGTCATTCCGTCAGTGCCCGAGACTTTTTCTGGATGCATCATAAAAAGTACCGAAAGTATTTCCTCTTCGGTAGCCCTTGCCGTGAGGAACTCATTTTTCTGCTCTGAAACTAGAGCCTGAATTTCGCCCAAAACCTCCTCAAATTCTGTCGGCGAGGTAGAGATAAATAAATCATCAAAATAATTTACAGCTACTTGTTCCACCTCTTTTTCTGATGAGACCCACACTCCTAATGCATTATGCAACCCAACAATCCGGTTCCTTACCCTCCTTTGCATTACTTGCGTGTGGTAAAATTTTGAATTTTTATCCTCCACCGTTAGCCATAGGGTGCGACTTTTCTGTTGCAAGAATAGCTCCTCATCACTATATGCTTCTTTTAATTTTCTTATAATATCTATCAATTTCTCTTGATTTCTAGTATCATCATTTTGGATCTCTTCTAGTGCATGTTGTAAATCATTGATCTTCTCTTTACCCTAAGGTAATTTATTTTTCCGCCATTTTGATATCTCCCTCTGACAATTCCTAAGTTTTTGAACAAAAGATAGACAGTTTCCTTCTGGATTAATCTCCCAACCCTTGGTAATCGAGTCCATGAACCCGTCTTGCCCAATCCAAGGTTTATCAAACCAAAATTGAGCTAGTTTCAGGGGGATTTTATCCTTCATTGTGGCAACAATTAGTATATGATCCGACCCAATCATTGCCAACTATTCGACATATGAATGTGAGAAAACTCAATGCCAGTCTTCGTTAGCTAAGGCCCGATCTAGTCGACAACGAACGGTCTTCGAGTTTCGTTTTCCTCTCCAAGACATGGTGTTTCCTAAGCATGGGAATTCCAACAAACCACAGGTTTGTATCATGAGATTAAAGAACAGGAAAGTTGAAGCATGTCTTAAGTTTCCTCCTTGTTTCTCATCATTACCGGTTATTTCCTTTAATTCACCAATTATGAACCACATATCCAACCGGGATAAACTTGTTCGTGTTAGTCGTTCCCATACCTGGTCCCGCAATTTTGGTATCAAATCACCATAAATAAACGATAAATAGACTTTTTCCCTTTAACCATCGCTTCAATATCAATTATTCGAGTATTTGAAAAAATTACATTAACATGATAAGAATTATCATAAAATAAGGCAGTCCACCACTCGCACCGCACGGTTCAACCGTGTACAATTTACCATAACCGAAATGAAGTTGAAACTTTTGCACAAAAGAAAAATCTTGCTTGGTTTCTGCAAGAAACAAGAACTCGGGTCTATGTTTCTTCCAAACCTCCCGAATGTAACTAATTGTATACCGGCTACCATGCCCCTAACAATTCCAACTCAAAATCCGCATTAATTAAACGTGTTTACATATCCTGAACCACTCATCGGGTTAGAGACGCCCTTCATGTCCTTAAGTTGGGCATTTGCACCTGTCTTGTCGTAGATAAAATATAGAAGATATTGTTTCCCAGATATTTCCTCTTTAATAACAATAATTCGATACTTTACTGATAAAACGTTATCTTTAAAATTATTATTATAAATAAAGACGAAACCGCCACTCAGACCACACGGTTCAACCGTATACACATTATTGAATCCCAATTGAATCTGAAAAAACTGCATAAAAAAAGAAACTCATGTTTTGATTTCGAAATAGAAAACAATACCGGCATATTCTTCTTCCATGAATCCCGAAGATAGCTTATTATCCCCTTATTACTCAAACCTTGAACTTTCCAACACATAACACTCATCCATGTATGTCAGAGTTTGAAGTAACCGCTTCAGCTTTCGGATTTGAAGAAACCTTACCAACTGCATGGTAAACTTCATTGAATCATCCATAGGTCTTTGGTAGCACCTTCTTCCTTGGAGAGATGATGCCCTGCACCATACTCTTTTTTTGAACCAACACCAATCAAATTGTTCTTAATTTTGACTAACTGCTTCCGCTTGACATTTGTGATCCCCTCCCCCTCACATGATTTCTCCTACCTAGCATGACCCGGTTTCTCCTGAATCTTCATGATATCCGTACCTTGATCCGTGTCTAACAACAAGCCAGTATTAACTTCCTCTACCATCATCAGATCAGCCCCTTCAAGGGTACCATCCAGTGTGTAAATTTGGGATTCTTGGCTATTTAGTTACTTTTTGAAAATTTTATAAAGTTTTTAACACTGTGTAAATTTGGGATTCTTGGCTATTTAGTTACTTTTTGAAAATTTTATAAAGTTTTTAACACTTTCTTAACTTAATTAGGAAACTAACATTTTTTGTACTGTACACGGGTTGACTTTCCAGTCGTACCCATGTACAATACTGCACGAATCAACTGTGTACAGTACGCAGACCAATAGGAAACATGGGTAAAATCGTCATTTAACACAGAAGAAGACAAAAAAAAAACAGAAAGTGACACAATTGTAAGAAAAGTATGAAAAATGGGTGAATTGAGTATATGTGATTGTGGAAAGTCCCCTTAGTCCAGTGCTTGACCAAATGGTTCATTAATACTTCTACACCAGGAGGTCCGGGTTTCGATTCCCCGAGGACGCAATTTCTGCAGATTAATGGAAGCAAGCTTATAAGGAAATTTTCAGCGCGGTGCGAGTGGAGTGGTTCATCGTGATCGTTGTGGAGCGGATAATGTTGTCCGTTGTAGAATTGTCTTTGTAGTAGTTCTCATAATTTGTTCAGTGTTAAAAAAAAGAGTATATGTGATTAGTTGACCAGAAAATTAGGAAAATATGAATGAATAATAAAAAAATTAGATTTTACAAAAATCTTTGTTGATTTCAGACGGAATTGCCCCTATAGAAAAGAGAAACAACTCGAGTTGTTTGCATTAAATGCTCTGTTGCAGCATTAAATGCTATGTCACATCATTAAATGCTCTGTCGCATCATTAAATGCTATGTCGCACGTTAACATTCAATTATCGTGTTTAACTAGTTATCATATCACGTTAAATTTATGTTTGTCGTGATAACTTAGTTATCAAATCATAAAAAAATATAAAAATTAAAATCAAACTTGTGAATTAACGGTTTAGCGGCGAGTATCTCCGGATAACTACCTTAGCGAGAAGGGGAAAGTATTAGCGGATAACTACCTTAACGACCAACATCGAGTATCTAGATCTAAAATCACAAAGAAAATCAGATATAGATAGAGAAAGTCTCATCGTCATCAACCCACCAAAAGAAAGAGATCTCCATGGCTGAAACAAGAACCACAAGTGTTGTCATTTAACCTTCAATAAATCACCACCTAGAGATGTAAATCTTTCCAACCATCACACTCCTTTAACAATGGAGGGTGAGACTTTCTCAAGTGATTTCAGAGCACCGACGTCGGTGGAATTAGAAGGATTGAAATAAAGAAAATAAGAGAGAAGAAGAAGAGAGAGAGGAAAGAAAAAAGAAAAAAGAGAGAATATGATGAAGAAGATAAAATAGAAGATGTAAGAGCATCTCCAATGGGAGTTCTTTAGAGAGAGTATCTAATCAAAAAAATAATACTAAAGAAATAAATAATATTATTTAATTAAGAGAGTCTCTAAAAAAAGTAGAGATATAGTCTCTTAAGTCTCTTATTTAAGAGACTATGAGGTACACCAAATTTGTCACTATTCACCACACCAAATTTGGTGCTATGGTTAGAGATGGCCTTAAGTCTCTTATTTAAGAGACTATGAGGTGGGGTTCTAACTATTTTTAGAGACTCTTCCAATTAAAAATTAGTATATATTATTTTAATATTATTTTTTTTATTAGATACTCTCATAAGAGACTCCCATTGAGGGTGCTCTAAAGGTTTGTTAGACTTGTTTAGATGAACAGATACGGTTGTACAGTGTCAAAAAATGTTGCTTAATTTTGATGCTATAAAATAATAAACATTGCAATTATTCTTGAAAATATGACTATCGGTGCAATTATCTTTATAAATTTTCTAGATATTCTAGATAGTAATAGAGAGAGCATTGAGCCGACAAAAAATAAAATAAAATAAAATAAAATAAAAGAGCATTGAGGAATGTCACGTGAGAAATCAAAACATCGCCTTTATTATTCTCAGTTCTCACCACACATGCCTACTTTCTATTAGTCTTTGCCAATTGGCCAAAGTCAAACTAAATCAGGTTTCAATGGTAATTTCGTAATTTTCAAATTTCCACGTAGCCTCGGTCCCATCGAACCAGAACAGAAGATACAAAAACACACAAATCCCTGATTCTTCTATAAACCAAAACCTCAAAAACCATAAACAACGCATCTCAATTTTTTTGTTCAGAAAATGTTGAAGCTTTCTTCTTGTAATGTGACTAACCATTTACACACCTTCTTCTTCTCCGATTCTCGCGTTTTTGTTCCGGTTTATTCTCCGATGAATCGCCGTACCGTCTCCGTCTCGTGTTCTCAGCTAAGGAAAGATCCTCCTCTTCCGGCAATTCTCTCCGCCGATCAGGGAAGCATCAGTCCGGTTAATTCCGGTACACCGGCGGATCGGTTACGACCCGGTCGATTGATGGAAGATGGTTATTCTTATAAAGAGAAGTTCATTGTGAGAAGCTATGAGGTTGGGATTAACAAAACCGCCACCGTCGAGACAATTGCTAATCTCTTACAGGTTCTGTTTTTGTTTTTCTTTTTGAAAATTTCCGAGTCAGATTACTTGTTTGTGTTTGTGTGTGTTGAAAAAAAAAGCAAACTTGTGCGGCTCTGAAATCATCACGATTCTTGTGTGTTTAGGCAATGGTTTCTTCTCAACATTTTCATGTTAACAATGTTCTTGTCGGTTCTTTGTTTAAAGTTTTCTAAAGTGATCTCAGTTTAGTGTATGGTTAGTTCTTTGGCTCTAGGCCATAGATTGGTGTGGTGGCACATTGTTATTGGGTAGGGGCCAAAAGAGCTAGAGCCCCAAGTTCGATTCCGTTGTGTGCAAACTCTGCGTTTATGTCACTTAGGCTTTAGCTCGGGTGTTTACCTGTGGTGGGCTTGCAGAAAACTCCTTAAAGTTGGGAGCTTCGGCGAAATCTGGATACCAAAAAACTTTGTCACCAGTTATGTATTTTGGTCATGTGATTGATGTTAAGCATGAATTTAGACAATGGTTCTTTCCCAACATTGCGTGTTTACCAAGTCCCTGTCGGTGGTATGGTTAGTTCTGCGGCTCCAGGCTAGAGATCGGTGGTCAATTGTCACCGGCGTGTCTTTTTGTGTGTCCTGTGATTGATGTTAACCATGAACTATATAGGAGGTGGCATGTAACCATGTTCAGAACGTTGGATTCTCGACCGATGGATTTGCGACAACACTTACTATGCGGAAATTGCATCTCATATGGGTCACTGCAAGAATGCACATTGAGATCTACAAATATCCAGCTTGGTAATACTTTTTTTCTTAGGCTTTGAGTTGCTGAGAATTGTGAGCGGGTTTTGTGGTTTGGGGTTGAAACTTTGGAGCTTCTTCTTATTTGGATAACAGGAGTGATGTGGTTGAGATTGAGACATGGTGCCAGAGTGAAGGAAGGATTGGAACAAGGCGTGATTGGATTCTACGGGACTGTGCCACGAGTGAAGTTATTGGCCGTGCGACAAGGTTTGGCTTTTCAAGTTGTCATACCAACCTTTACTCTCTTGCTATACACACACAGTCATTTGTTTTTTCAATTGGTTGTGTATTCCTTTCTACCATCAATATACGGATGCAAGTCATTGACATTAGTAGCTACAGAAACTCGCATATGGGTGATAATTTAGTTGTATGGATCTATGCCTATTCCTGAAGTGTTATTGTCTGACATATGCTACATGGGTCTCTCAGCAAGTGGGTGATGATGAACCAAGACACGAGGCGGCTTCAAAGATTTACAGATGAAGTTCGGGACGAGTACTTGGTTTTCTGTCCTCGAGAACCCAGGTGAAAAAACATTTTCTGGCCAGTAAAACAGTTATCGACATGAAAATCTCAACTAGTTCTTCTCTGTATTTTTCGTAGACTAGCGTTTCCAGAGGAGAACAGTAGCAGCTTAAAGAAAATCCCAAAACTGGAAGATCCAGCTCAGTATTCTATGCTTGGGCTTAAACCTCGACGAGCTGATCTGGACATGAACCAGCATGTGAATAATGTCACCTACATCGGATGGGTGCTTGAGGTGAGTAACTTAGTAAATACCACAATTCCAAATGTCGTTTATTGATGAGCCAACTAATAAATTTGAGCTTGGTCTCTGGTAATGGCAGAGCATACCTCAAGAAATCATAGACACGCATGAGCTTAAAGTTATAACTCTAGATTACAGAAGAGAATGCCAGCAAGATGACATTGTAGATTCACTCACCACCTCGGAAAACCCCAACGAGACAGTCTCAAAGCTTACAGGGACCAACGGATCTGCCACGTCAAGCAAACAGGGACAAAACGAGAGCCAGTTCTTGCATATCCTGAGGTTGTCAGAAAACGGCCAGGAGATCAATCGCGGGAGAACCCAATGGAGAAAGAAGTCTTCGAGATGAGTTTCTTATACTTCTCCTGTCTCAGTGAAGTTTTTTTGCTTCACGTTTGTAGTTTTATTGTATCTTCTGATCAGATCTGTTTTTGGGGTTAGATGAAAATTGGATTATTGGTGGTGTCACGTCTGTTTTGTTCAGTTTCTGTCCAAATTTTGGGCTTTAAGCCAAAACATTTCTTAGGTCTTTAATCTTTGTCTGCCTGCTTGTACGATTGTATCTTATCCTTAACTCTAAAAATTAAAGATTTGTTCATCCAATAAAATATATCATTGGAGTTTCTTTTCTTTGATTAAACTGCTTACACAATAAAAGAGTTTCGACTCGTTATCTATCAGAGCTTATCAGTTAATGCAGTCATAAAAGAGGTAACTGTGTTAGCATCTAAGACAATCCATGAAGACTCAAAGAGTTCATGAAAGCAATCAGCTATAGATTCTTCAGCTGCCTTTCTGAAAGCATTTCCAAAGGCGTTTCCTCTAACTGCCCCAAGCTTCGGCTTCCCAAACACACCGACGACAAGTCTTTTCTCGGGTTGTTGAGATACGCAAGCACAGAGCATCGGTTTCATCCGAGCTCCCTTCTCTCTCAAAGCATCCATTAGAAAGTAACAGAACTTTGTTAAAGCCTGAGGATAACCCAAGTACTTAGCATCCATGGAATTATCAATCTTCACCCACCTGAACTTTGTTCCGCTTCGAATGGATCCCCTTTTGGTGATCGCTGCGCTTCCTTGCCTAAGAATTGCTCTTTGAACTTTGATTGCTTGCTGCATCCCTGATTTCAGTTTAACCACATTGGTTAATGAGAGAGCATCATAAGCTTCACCAAACTGCTTTGAAGCAGATGAGCCACCTGAGACAAGAAACATGTTACGTATGACTCTCTACACCCTCCAATCATCTACCATTATCAGAGGAAGAACAGGACCCAAGGGGCCTGAAGAGTATGGGAACCGATCCATTAGGAGTGTGGCCTCCTCTTGGATCATACACCTTCTAGAAGAGTGAGCATCCTAGGAGGAAGAATAAAGCTACGTAATCAAGAGGCACGAGGGGACACACCACGTGCTACTGTTTTCTGCTTTCTATTTCTATTTAAGGAAGGAGGTTGTTAGGATTTGCTTTATCAGACATTTGATCAAAAGTTGTGAGGGGAGGTGAGAGACTCCTTATTAATTCTCTCTGTCCTTGTAACAACGTTTGCTCATTGGAAGTAATAGAATCCTTTCTTTATTTCCTTGTCTTATTCTGAGTCCAAGTTAATCGTAACAAATTTGGTATCAGATCTACTTACGTGACCGGGAAAAAAATGCCACCGAAGAAGACTGACGTCGAGAAAGCGGTGGAGGGTTTGCAGAAAGATATGGAGGAGATGAAGAAGCAGCTGGGTAAGCTGAGTGTGCTGGAGAGGCTGGAGCAGCGACTGATCGAGGAAGCAGAAGCCAAAAAACATCAGGAAGAAGCGGCGTCGGCTTCAGGGCTAATCTCGAGTCAGATCAGAACGTCTCGGGTCGATTCGATTCATGGTGAAGGATCAGGGAAGGAGAAGAACCTGCATCCCCCACCACGGATGGGAGCGACTCGGATGGAGGAGTCTGGAAAGACGATGGATGAGGACGGGTATCACCAACAGGCGTGGAAACCACCAGAAGCAAAGAACGAGCCACTGATGCACCGGATGGAGATCCCGCTCTTCGACGGTGAAGGCGCGGAAGGTTGGGTACTGAGGGTGGAACAATATTTCGAGTTGGGGAGTTTTACAGAAGCAGAGAAGCTCCAAGCGGTGCGAATGTGTTTCACAGATGAGGCGCTCATGTGGTACCGATGGGAGAGAGATCGAAACCCGTTCCATAGCTGGGAGGATATGAAGTTTCAGGTCCTAGAACAATTTTAGGCAGCTCATGACACCAGTGCGGGCGAAAGACTCTTAACTCTGCGACAAGGAGCGTCCGTGAAGGAGTACTGCCGCGATTTCATTTCGTTGGCATCAAACGCACCATAGTTGGCAGAGGCGGTCCTCGAGCTAGCGTTTCAAATCGGCCTCAAACCGAAGATTCGCGCAGGGTTGAAGATGCTCGAGCCCCGAAACCTCAAGAAGATGATGAGCTTGGCAAAAACGGTGGAGGAATGGTCAAGTGAGGAGGGTACGGCGTCGGAAAAGACGACGAGAGGAGAGAATCGGGGAGGGAGATCGGCCCATCAGAGATTCTCGGCCCAATTTTCGCAGACAGGGCAAAACAATGGAGTTGGGCCACAAAACAATAAGCCCAGAACCTCATTTGCTACGGAAAAACAGACAGCGCCGCATCACAACGCAGAAGGTTGTAACCCTAACTCACACAATCGGGTGAGACCACCTTTTCGAAGGCTAACGGCGACTGAGATCGCAAAATGGAAGGCGGCCGGGCTGTGTTTCCGGTGTGACGAGAAGTTTCATGCTCGTCATCAATGCACAAACAAAGAGCTGTTGTTACTGGTGGTTCAGGAGGATGGGAGTGAACGAGAAATGGTCGATGAAAACGGAGAAGAGATCGAAGAGTATGTCCAGGAGGTCTCAGAGTTGGCGGAGCTGTCCCTCAACTCGATGGTGGGGATTTCGTCACCGAGAACCATCAAACTCACCGGCACCATACTCGACGAGTAGTTGGTGGTGTTGATTGACAGCGGAGCAACGCACAACTTCCTCTCAGAGAGTGGGATGCGACGACTAGGCTTGTCGGCGACTAAGACCAACGGATACGGCGTGCTCACGGGAGCCGGTATCACTGTGCAGGGGATGGGGTGTGTACAAATGTCCGGCTCGTGATGCAAGGCTTTTCCGTGGTGACAAATTTTTTGCCATTGGAGTTGGGAACTGCGGACGTGATATTGGGCATCGAGTGGCTCGAAACACTCGGTGACATGAAGGTCAACTGGAAGCTTCAAATCATGCGGTTTAAGATGTACGGGGAGAAGGTGACACTGCGTGGTGACCCAAGCCTCTGTTGTTCTGCTGTCTCTCTGAAGGCGTTGTGGAAGGCATTAGAGCAGCAGGGACAAGGAGTGTTAGTAGAGTATGGGGGGTTAGAGGCACGGGAAACCGCAGTGACTACTACACCACCAGCATAGTTATTACAGCTGTTGGAGGAGTTCCCACAGGTCTTTGCTGAGCCTAAAGGACTACCTCCTTCACGTGGTAAGGAACATACAATCACTTTGGAACCAGGTTCACGGCCAGTAAGCGTGAGACCTTTCCGATATCCGCACATTCAGAAGGAGGAGATCGAAAGACAGGTTGTGGCAATGCTCGCTGCTGGGATCATCAGAGACAGCGACAGTCCGTTCTCGAGCCCGGTACTCTTTGTCAAGAAGAAAGATGGCAGTTGGAGGTTCTGCGTTGACTACAGGGCTTTGAACAAGTCAACAATTCCTGACAGTTACCCAATCCCAATGATTGACCAACTGTTAGATGAGTTGCAGGGCGCCGTTATATTTTCGAAGCTGGATCTCAAGTCCGGATACCACCAGATTTTGGTCAAGGCTGAGGATGTACCAAAGACAGCTTTCCGGACTCATGACGGGCATTACGAGTTTCTCGTCATGCCCTTTGGTTTGTCCAATGCTCCGGCAACGTTCCAATCTCTCATGAATGACGTCTTCAGGCAGTACCTGCGTAAGTTCATCCTTGTGTTCTTCGACGATATATTGGTGTACAGCAGGACAAGGCAGGAACATGAGCATCACCTCAGGGAGGCTCTACAGGTGCTGGCTCATCACCAACTATATGCCAATCGTAAGAAATGCCAGTTTGGAAGCAAGGAGATTGAGTACCTAGGCCATGTGATATCAACTGAAGGAGTCACTGCAGAGAGTAACAAGATTAAAGCTATGGTGGAATGGCCTGTCCCAAAGAATGTTAAGGCGTTGAGGGGCTTCCTTGGACTGACAGGCTACTACCGGAAGTTTGTACAAGGGTATGGCATTCTGGCTCGGCCATTAACATCATTGCTTAGGAAGGATCAGTTCCATTGGGGTGAAGAAGCAACTGCAGCTTTCAATAGCCTGAGGATCGCGAAGACAACGGTACCTGTTCTGGCTTTACCTGATTTTACAGCATTGTTCGTTGTAGAATCAGATGCATCAGGAGTGGGGTTAGGGGCCGTCTTGATGCAACACCAACGACCACTAGCTTACTACATCCAAGCCCTGACAGAGAGACAGCGGTTAAAGTCTGTATATGAACGAGAACTGATGGCTATAGTGTTTGTTATTCAAAAGTGGAGACACTATCTTCTGGGGTTTAAATTTTTGGTGAGGACAGATTAAAAAATCCTTAAATTCTTGCTGGAGCAGAGGGAGATTAATCTTGAGTACCAGAAATGGCCGACAAAGATTTTGGGGTTCGATTTTGACATCCACTACAAGCCAGGGTTGGAAAATAAGGCAGCTGATGCATTGTCTCGCCGGGAAGCAGTTCCAGAACTGTTTGCACTCTCGGTTCCAGCGGCAATTCAATTGGAGGAAATCTGTAGTGAGGTGGATCGAGATCCTGCGTTGCGAAAGATAGTGGAGGAACTTCGGCAGGATGACACTACACATCCGGAGTATTCATTGGTGCAAGGGAGGCTGTTAAGGCGTGGTAAACTTGTTCTCCCTAAAACATCAAATCTGATTGGGCTGATTTTGCATGAGTTTCATGATGGCAAGCTTGGAGGGCATGGTGGAGTGTTGAAGACACAGAAGAGGATAGGGGATATGTTCTACTGAGAAGGTATGATGACAGAGATACGGAGATATGTCGCAGCCTGTCAAACCTGCCAGAGGCACAAATGCTCTACGTTGGCACCGGGTGGGCTGCTACAGCCACTCCCTATCCCAGACAACGTGTGGGAGGACGTATCTATGGACTTTGTGGAGGGTATGCCTCGCTCAAATGAGATCAATTCAGTGTTGGTAGTGGTGGATAGATTAACCAAATATGCGCATTTTGTTGGCCTCACACACCCTTTCTCAGCTACAGATGTCGCCATGATTTTCATCCAGGAGGTAATCCGACTACATGGTTTTCCAAAAACAATAGTGTCTGACCGTGACAGGATATTCACAAGCCAGTTTTGGAAGGAATTGTTCCGCCTCGCAGGCACTAAGCTGTGTTTCAGCACTGCGTATCATCCCCAATCGGATGGGCAGACAGAAGTTACAAACAGAGGGCTGGAAACATTCCTACGCTGTTTTGCAAGTGAGAAACCAAGAATTTGGGCAAAATTTCTTCCCTGGGCAGAGCTATACTACAACTCTTCATTTCACTCAGCAATTCAGATGACACCATTCAAAGCAGTTTACGGCAGGGAACCACCGTCGCTATTGAAGTATGAAAATGGGTCTACAACGAATGCTGATTTGGAAGACAGGTTGAAAGAGAGGGATGCGATGGTTGCGTTACTTCAGCAACAGATACATAAAGCGCAGCAAGTCATGAAGCAGCGTGTGGACAATCATCGCAAGGATGTTGAGTTGAGCGTTGGAGATAAGGTATTTCTGAAGATGAGACCATACCGACAACAATCCTTGGCAAGGAGAGTCAATGAAAAGCTCGCAGCACGATTTTACGGGCCATTTGAGGTAGAAGCAAAGGTAGGGGCTGTCGCTTATCGCTTGAAGTTACCACCAGAGGCACACATTCATCCCACCTTTCATGTCTCTCAACTGAAACTGGCTCATGGGAGTTCATTGGTTCCTGCTTCTCTTCCACCACAGCTCACGGTAGAAGGGGTTTTAGAGGTGGAACCTGAGGCTGTGTGGGGGTGCCCGTACCAATGCTGTATCAGGTCAGGAAGAAGTACTAATAAAGTGGAAGAACTTGCCTGAACATGACTGCTCGTGGGAATGGAAACAGGTTATTAAAGGGCAGTTCCCTCATTTTGACCTTGAGGACAAGGTCAATTTCAAAGGGCCGGGTAATGTTACGTATGACTCTCTACACCCTCCAATCATCTACCATTATCAGAGGAAGAACAGGACCCAAGGGGCCTGAAGAGTATGGGAACCGATCCATTAGGAGTGTGGCCTCCTCTTGGATCATACACCTTCTAGAAGAGTGAGCATCCTAGGAGGAAGAATAAAGCCACGTAATCAAGAGGTACGAGGGAGACACACCACGTGCTACTGTTTTCTGCTTTCTATTTCTATTTAAGGAAGGAGGTTGTTAGGATTTGCTTTATCAGACATTTGATCAAAAGTTGTGAGGGGAGGTGAGATACTCCTTATTAATTCTCTCTGTCCTTGTAACAACGTTTGCTCATTGGAAGTAATAGAATCCTTTCTTTATTTCCTTGTCTTATTTTGAGTCCAAGTTAATCGTAACAAAACAATTCCAGAAGCGCTGTAACACCATGGACAACATCTGCAGCTGAGACCCTTGAACCATAACCGTGAAGTAGTAAGAAACTCGGGTAATAGAAATCACTCAGCCCGTATTCCGGCCAAAACCTATCAAACTCTTCCTTCATTTTACTCTTCACTTGGTGGCTCATGTACGAAAACTTTTGCTGGCATTCGCTAAGCGCAAATCCCATACGAGCTAACAGAAGCTTCACTTTCTTAGTCCCTTTATCGCTCCAAGTCTTCAACTTGGTGGCGATATACGGTGAACAAATCATGGAGTCAAACAATGTCCATTCCCTTAGAAGCATAAGCCTAGGCTCTTCTTCATACAATATTCTCGAGCAATCAGGTGCTCACACTTTCGTCCCATCTTTTAGAGTTACGGACGTGATCTTGTCTATGTTCCCTGAACTGTTGATGTGCTGTTCAAGCTCCATTACCGCAGCTTTGTATCTTTCGTCTGTCAATCTCTCATGAGTATAGTCACATGATCTGACGAAGAACGTAGGTACTTGTGGATTTCGAGAAACGATGATACAAGGAAACACGAGTACTGGATTGAGTCGGACTCGAGGACATGGGTTATGATTCTGAGTGTACATAAAGAATCTACATCAGATGCTGATGGGAAAATCAGAAGTGGGTTTTGAGAAGACGATGAAGTTGCTGATTCACGAAGCTTTGAGTATAATGACTCTACTTTTTGCAATCTCACCATCTTCGTTGTAAGATCAAATGACCCAGAAATCGAGAAAAGAGAATTTCCCACACAGTTTGTTAAATCAGCCTAATGGAAACCATAATTGTTACCAGATTGAAGCCATTGTAGAGCGTGATAGATAACGAATATTCATTCCAATATTTTGTTTACATATTTGTGTACATTTGACCGTTGTCAAATCCCTGCAATTATTCCCTGTAATTACTCATGAATCTCTGATATTTGTGTATATTCGTTATCTATCAGAGCGGAGAGCTTCTTCAATTGTAACTTGAGAGAGAGAGAGAGAAGAAGAAGACGAATTTGAAGTTCTTTAATTAATGAAAAACTAGGATTTAAACAGCCGTATAATTAGACCGGATCATTTTTTTTAAAGAAATTATTTTAAAATTTAAGAAAAATTAATTTTATTTGAATTTTATAATATGTTTAACTCATGATTATAGATAGCATCTTTAATGCAAAATAAATATTTTCTATATTTTTATCATTAATTGTAAAAGACAATTATATCATTTTCTATTTCAATTATTCTTTGTTATTTGTAATTGCATTTCATGTAATTACTTACAAAACAAAGTTCATTTTCAAAAATATTTTCTTAAATAATTTTATAGAGATTAAATCGTTTTTTTTTTTTGACATTTGATTTTTGTAAGTTGAAATTTAAAAATGAAAACTTTAGAAGTTTTTTTTTTATGAGAAATTTGCACAGTCTAAAATCCACGCTTAAGAATTTGGAGTGATTTATAAATAGAAGAAAGATGGACAAGAAACTCGTACAAGCACAACGATGTAAATAAGACTAGATTCCACGAATTGGATTTATATTCATCAAAGTATAAGATTACAAGGTGTTTTAGAGAGCTCATGGACCTTACAAGTCTAAAATGAGTAAAAGAGTGAATAATGAATAATGAATAATGAATAATGCTAAAACTAAGACTCCTGTCATTTTATAGCCTGTCTCATGCTGGGTACGCTCCACGTATTTCGGTCTAACGTGCTCGGTACGCTTAGACATGACCAAAATCAAACCGTAACCGTATAAAACGGTTAAAAACAATAATTGTTAACCGTAAAAATATATTAGTTATGGTTAATAGAATTATTAACCGTAACCGTTAATTACCCGTAACCGTATCAAAACCGTCAGTTAACCACAAGGTTAAAACCTTAAATTTTAAACGTAACCGTTTTTAAAATAAAATAATAATATTAATAATTTATTATGTATAAGTATAAATAATATAACATATAAACATGATGTATAATCAAATAATAACTAATCCATTAATTAATAGTAAACATGCTAAAAATTGTGATTTAAATCGTTCAATGTCTTCACTAAATCCACTTCATCCACGATCACTAGGCACTACCTTTTTTTTTATTAATCAAATCATTCTTAGTTTACATAATAATATAATTCATGGTTATTTACCTAATTCACCACATAAAAGTTTGAATCATATAAACATACTATAAATTTTATCCTTATATTAGTTGATATCATCGTCAAAATTTTGGTCGATATATCATTGTCTAAAACTTTTTGACAGAAATTAAATAAATTTATGGATATATTATTGATGTTAACCGTATCATAGTCATCAAATAACCATAACCATAACCATATCTAACCGTAACCGTAATAACCGGAACCGCATTAACCATAACCATTTTAACCGTATACTAAATGGTTAAGGTTAAGGTTAACATAAATTTGTAACTGTAACCGTTGGTTATGAAACCATAACTGTAATAACCGTAACTGTGGTCATACCTAGGTACGCTCTGCGTATTTCGAGCTAACATGCTTGGTCGTTCTGCGTACTTCGGGCTAACATGCTTTGCCGAATCCCGAGGATCTCGGGGTCTTCAAGGATAATGATTGACTTGTTCAAATCTTCTCTGCTGAACTCCGAAGATCTCGGGATCGTTAAGCTGACAGCTCGTTACGAGCTCGTTGCAAACTCTTAGCTCGAGCTCGTAACAAGCTCTTAGCTCGAGCTCGTAGCTCGTAACAAGCTCTTAGCTCGAGCTCGTAACAAGCTCTTAGCTCGAGCTCGTAACAAGCTCTTTTCTCGAGCTCGTAACAAGCTCTTAGCTCGAGCTCGTAGCTCTTAGCTCGAGCTCGTAACAAGCTCTTAGCTCGAGCTCGTAACAAGCTCTTAGCTCGAGCTCGTAACAAGCTCTTAGCTCGAGCTCGTAGCTTTTAGCAAGATCTTAACTCGAGCTCGTAGTTCTTAGGAAGCTCGAGCTCGCAGCAAACTTGTTGGCATGCTGACAACTTGTAGCTCGCCACGTCAGTATGCGATCGTACGGGTTTTATTAGGACTGATAAGTCTGTTATGTTAGTTTTAACATATGATTTTGGTTAGACTTTTATGGGCATGATTTAGTGCTAAATCCAACACCAACAATTGCCCCCCAGCCCTTCAAGCGAGGTATCGAGCTTGAAGGGCGGGAAATGCTTTTAAAAAGAGCGTGATTTTCCTTTCTTTCTTTTTTTGTTTGTCTAGGTCGTTTTGAGGCATAAATGTCTTTGCGTTTGATGATAACATATTTTATCTTTTTGTCCCGTTCGAATCGAGCTGTTAGGTCTAGGATGAGGTAATTGTGCATTTTTTTTAAGTTTAGGACGAGAGTCCGGACCGCTGTTCGAAATGTATCAAATTCGTCGAGCTTTCGAATGATTGTCTTGCGATCGGCTCTTTGTTATGTTCGAGGTGCGTTTATAGTTCGAATCGACATATCGATCTGGAACGCTTGGTAGTATATCAAACTCAACAAGGTTTCGTTTGATCATTTGATGATAGACTTGTCGTTTTGTTTTGCGGCGCCTTTCTACCTTAGATAATTTTGAGATTCTCCTGAGTGCGAGACCGGTTACCTGTAGTGCGAGCTGTTTTGGCGAGGGCTGAGTTAGGTGGAGAAGTATTATCTTTGAGGACTTCGAACAATTTTTAGAGGTCTTATCTTGGAGGTCGTGATCATGGTGTGAAGTAGCATTCGAGTTGATCAGACTAAGTTGAGTTCGACGATAGACTCTGGACCGTTTGTGAGATGGTTTTATATAGCGAGTTGCGAGTTGTGTACTTTGCAGTCGATGTATGAGGTCGCATTTGTTTGGCAGGCGGAGTGCTGCGAAATGGGTAACTGCTGTGAGAAGTCGTACGTGTGTAACGAGATGCGAGCTACGAGAACTATAATCCTTCTAGCATATCATTTATCGAACTACAAGCTATTTTGATCGTTTTAAGAGATCGTATGTGCTTAGCGAGCTGCGAGCTATTTTGATCGTTTTAAGAGATCGTTTTTGTATAGCTTTACTGATGGTAAGTAATTTATAAGTGGGGTTGACTCAATATTTTGTACAAAATAGTAGAGTATGTTGGTGTGGTGGTTGAACTCGTGCGATGA
Organism: Eutrema yunnanense; assembly: GCA_002933935.1. Classification (NCBI taxonomy): domain Eukaryota; kingdom Viridiplantae; phylum Streptophyta; class Magnoliopsida; order Brassicales; family Brassicaceae; genus Eutrema; species Eutrema yunnanense. The sequence continues at coordinate 82,353 of PKML01068073.1, read as the reverse complement.
GCTGCCTACGTACCCCGTCAAGGGATCGAGCCATTACGTAGTTCGATTTTATAGTGATCTCAAACGAGATATGTTCGTGAGTTCGTCCATTTCGTGGATGGACTCGATGTTTACTTTTTGGAGATCTTGATCAACGATGTTTTTTTTCTACATTTTCTGTTAGTACTGAGCTTTCGCACAAGTTCTAGTTCGGTATTAGATATCGTACTCGCCGAGCTCGATTGCCCATTTAGCTAGTCGCCCTAATTGTCTGGGACTGTGTAAAATGGTGCATAGTGGTTTGGTGTTAGCAAGCTTGCTTCAAACTGTTGTTCGAGTTCGTTTCATTCCTTCTCGTAATTTATGAAGGAGGAAGCTCGATACAATGCATCGTCAAGTGATATCGGGCGGCAGACTCTTAGATCTTGCTTGAATTTGGAAGAGAACCATAGTCCTTGTTTCAGAGCAGTCATTGCGGCTCCCTCATTGAGGTCGGCGATCCTAGACTTAATTTCTTTGAATATGGTTATGTAGGATCGCAATGGTTCCTCGGGTCCTTGTTTTAAGGTCCATAGGTCGGCTTCGATAGCCCGGGACTCCATAAACATCGAGTATTGTTTTAAGAATACTGTGATGAGCTGTGTGAAGTTGTTTATGGAATTTTCTTCCAGTCGTGCGAACCATTCAAGCGCGGGTCCGACTAGGTTTACAGTGAAAAATTGGTGGTATCCTGCTTCTTTTTCTTTATCATTTAAATGAGTTCGAGCTACAGCGAATCGAAAGGTTCTGACATGGGCTCTCAGATCGGTATTTCCTGCGTACTCAAGAAATCTGATTTTGCCTGTATCTCTGTTTCGAGCGTTTGCAATTCTGTTGGTAAAGGGAGTTCTACGAGTTTCTTCAATTATACGATATATACCAGGTGCCGAACTTGTAGCCAAATGGACAATAGAGTACATACGCTGGAGCTCATCATTATTTCTTTCAATATATTGTTGTAGAGCTTCTATACTGGTCACGCTAAGCGGATCCACACACGGTGGTCGCACTGTAAGGGGTTGTTGGGTAGTTCGATTATGTGAACTCCTGAGATGCGGATAACTCAATTGGAGATGTGACTTTGTGAGAGGCAATCTTGTTGTGTATGCCAGTTTGACACTGGACTAGGTCCATAGGCTTGTGAACTCGAGGCGAATGCTGAGGCTCCAAAGTATTGAGCTCGGTGTTCATCATTACGCGGTAGCGGTGGTAGAGATGGTAGTCGTGGAATATCGTGAGCTGCATTCACCGTTTGATTTGAACCACTTGGGTTCATCATTTGAGGTTGCGAGCCCATCAGCAGACTGGATACTGGGTAAATATCAGTACGTCGGGACGTAGCGAGCTCCATCGACGAGCTGGGCTCACCTAGGATGTGCTCAAAATCAAATTGAGTTCCTGGACGAGCTCTTTTTCGCGTCGTGCTCCCAGTTCGTTGTTCGGGTCCGCATGTCCTGCTTGTGCAACTAGTGCGAGTTCTTGTCAGACTGCGGCCAGATCTTTTTCATTTTGTGCTAGGATAGCTCGCTGTTCTTGTGCTTGTTCAGCCATGTAGGTCAGCATCCTCCGAAATTCGGACATGTCTTATGCAAAAACGTTTTGAAGACATGGCGAATTAGACCGATTATGGTCATTTCGAGTGGTAACTCTATCGGTGGCGGATTGCGAGCTCGTCAGCGTACTAAATACTTGGTAAATATCAGTACGCGAGGACGTAACAAGCTGCGTCGATGAGCTGGGCTCAATCGGGATGTTAACACTATTCGAAGGATTCACCCTCATATATGCGTGATGTTGTACTGCAGTGGGGTCCGTGGATGTAGGATCAATATGGATTGGGGTGGTTACATTCGATCCAATTGCCTGGCTCTTGGTCGAAGGGTTCAACAGATCTCGATCTGTTGAGTTCCCTGACCCAGTCTTTGATTTGGAGGGTTCCACGTTGTTTGGATCCATTTCGTTCTAACTGGCCTGAAATCAGGCTTCGTAGTTAGAGTTTCTTTGATATCTTCCCCACAGCCGGCGCCGAAATGTGGATCCTAAAATCCACACTCAAGAATTTAGAGTGATTTGTAAATAGAGGAAAGATGGGCAAGAATCTCGTATAAACACAACGATGTAAATAAGACGAGATTTGATGAATTGGATATGTATTAATCAAAGTATAAGAATACAAGGTGTTTTAGAGAGCTCCTAGAGCTTACAAGTCTAGAATGAGTAAAAGTGTGAATAATGAATAATGAATAACGCTAAAACTAAGACTCATGTCCTTTTATAGCTTGTCTCGTGCTGGGTACGCTCCGCATATTTTGGGCTAACGTGATGGGTACGCTCCGCGTATTTCGGGCTAACGTGCTTGGTCGTTCCGCGTACTTTGGGCTAACTTGCTTCGCCGAATTCCGAGGATCTCGGACCGTTTGTGAGGTGGTTTTATATAGCGAGTTGCGAGTTGTGTACTTTGCAGTCGATGTATGAGGTCGCATTTGTTTGGCAGGCGGAGTGCTGCGAAATGGGTAACTGCTGTGAGAAGTCGTACGTGTGTAACGAGATGCGAGCTACGAGAACTATAATCCTTCTAGCATATCATTTATCGAACTACAAGCTATTTTGATCGTTTTAAGAGATCGTATGTGCTTAGCGAGCTGCGAGCTATTTTGATCGTTTTAAGAGATCGTTTTTGTATAGCTTTACTGATGGTAAGTAATTTATAAGTGGGGTTGACTCAATATTTTGTACAAAATAGTAGAGTATGTTGGTGTGGTGGTTGAACTCCGAAGATCTCAGGATAATGATTGACTTGTTCAAATATTCTATGCTGAACTCCGAAGATCTCGGGATCGTTAAGCTGACAGCTCGTTACGAGCTCATTGCAAACTCTTAGCTCGAGATCGTAACAAGCTCTTAGCTCGAACTCGTAACAAGCTCTTAGCTCGAACTCGTAACAAGCTCTTAGCTCGAGCTCGTAGCTCTTAGTTTGAGCTCGTAATAAGCTCTTAGCTCGAGCTCGTAACAAGCTCTTAGCTCGAGCTCCTAACTATTTGCTCGAGCTCGTAGCTCTTAGCTCGAGCTCGCAGCGAACTTGTTGGCAGGCTAACAACTAGTAGCTCGTGATAACACCGTATTTTTACCCGTTTTACTATCTATTTTAGAACACTTTAATATGTGTTTCATTCGCTTTTACATGTTTTTATTACGGTTTTCGCATATTTGTAGTTTCAAGACTCTTTTCAGGTTACTTAGGCAAAAGCATTGCAAATTGGAGAAAAACCAGATTTTTGGCTCAGAGTCAAACCGTCAAAGGTTCAACTGACAAAGAGGTTCTATTCGCCATCTGATCCAGCCTAATTTTGAAGATATTAAAGAGGGACAAGCTACCTTTCCATTCCAAGTTATTTGAGGACGATCCAACGGTTCAATCAAAAGATACATCAAGATCAAGACGTCCCAGTTCACCTCGGGCAGAAGCCCCCGACCCACAGCCAAGAGGCAGTTAGCCACGGCCAGGAAGCTTCAACCCACGGCCAAGGCATGTTTCACCGCGGCCAGCGACCCTGGACCCACGGTGGAAACAGTTTCGTCTCGGAAGCCCAATTTCAAGGCCCGTTCAATTCCCGTCAACTTAAAACCCTAAAACCGACGAAAGCAAAGCTCTAGACCTATAAATATGCATCTTAGAAGACCTAATTTTGTGTGCTTGCTTTTACATCATTTTTAGTTTAGTTTTGTTCTTACTTTTTGCTCTTAAACTCTTGTTTTTTACTTTTCGAGATTGATGTTGAGGTTTTCTCCGGGCATCGTTCTTAAAATCGAGAACCCTCTTTCATCAATCTCCTGCAATTTATTTAATCATGTCTTTTAATTCTATTATGTGAGAGTAGTTTAATAGTTGGGTTTAAAGGGATTATCGAATGGAATTCTATGTTCGATAAGGATTTCACAAGGTAAAACCCTACCGAATTCTAGAGCTATTTCTGATAGATCGTTGTTAATGCATGAATCTGATTCATAGCTGTTAAAAAACCACCATAAGTGTTGAATCTAAATGCCTGAATTGTTCATATATAAGAGCGTGTCGCGTCGTAAGATACGAAAGTATACTTACGGAGTGCCATGAACTAAGAAGAACCAGTGCGAACAGCACGATTTTCTGCGCCGCCAGAGACGAAAGCTACTTGTCGAGTATATAGATTGTGGGTGCGTAGGATGTATGAAAGTAGGCTACACCGTTTATTCAGTTCAGTTCGTGGAGTTAAAATCAAGAATCGTGTTACTAAGAGCTGTGGGGGCCGTGATTGAATCGAGCGTACCCTAAGATATCCTTGTCGACCCAACACTGTTTTATTATTGTTTAAAAATCGTTTTTCCGTTTAGTTTATGCCATCAATTTTCTTAGGTTAATTTTCAAGCAATTTTCCATTTTTCCGTTCTTTACAATTTTTGTGACAAAACCCTATATAAACTTTATTCTCGTTCCAGACTTCTTTGCTATTCTTTGTCTGAGGTCTCACAGAACAACTTTCCGTCCCTATGGATCGATACCTAAAGTACTACATGATAAAAGCTTTTTTTGTTAAATTCAAATCAATTCCTCTAATGCTTGTCATTGTAGCATAAGAGGTGTCAATTCATAGGGGTTAAGATTAATGCACTAGGTATGCATGAAACTTCTTAAGCTAGAGCAAATGGTTTTGGTTTTTATGTTTTAAAATTAAGAAAGTAAAATGCAAGAAAGAAAACAAAAGATAGAATTGTTGGATCATGGATTAGACTATCAAAGAAATGATTAACAATCAAACAATGATGATAGAGATTGAGTTAAACACTATCCTAGAACATGGAATTCACAAATATGACTAATCCATTCTCATGACACTTGAAAGGACCGCATTTTTTTTTTTTTTTGCATATAATTAAACAATAATAATTATACATTAATGATTACACATTAAACAGTACAACACAGGTACTACAGCTTACACAAGCTAACGATTTATAACAATAAAAACAACTGGTATCGATCGATACTCCCCTAGTGTCGATCGATACCCAAACAACAGAAGCAATCCCCGGGTCCTAATCATCCCCTCTTCACTGCCTCGATTCCACGATCACGTCTTATCTTGACCTGCATCGACAAAAGTGATGCATCAACATTTGGCTAACCAAATGCTGAGTGAGATTGATCATCCCAACAACAGGCTACCAATAAGCACAAGCAATAATCACCAAGAATTAATTCACAACAATTAAAACTTTCAGCACAAAGCCACAACTGGTATCGATCGATACTCCCATAGTGTCGATCGATGCCCAAACAACACACAACTCCCGACAAGGGACTGGTATCGATCGATTCCCAAAACCACACCTGGTATCGATCGATACAACCACAACTCAAGTCCACCAACAAGGGACCGGTATCGATCGATACACACGTGGTATCGATCGATGCCCACGAGACCTAAACACAGGAATCGCCATACAAGCCACAAAAAGCATCAACCACGCTTAACAAGGCACCACACAAGCCTACTTGCTAACCTTTGGTCCCAACTCACCTTAAACACGAAGGATCGAGCTCTAAAACGACTTCTCCAAGCTCAAGAAGATCTCCCTCTCTTCTCACAAGCCTACGCCAACACCAAGCTCGTCCAACCTCTCCCTCGAGCTTCTCAAGCTCAAACTCTCTCTCGATCTCGCAAGATCTAAGCTTCACCAAGCTTTCTTCTCTCTCTCTCTCCTTCTCTTTCTCGCGACCTCTCTGGTCTTATCCTCCAAGGATAGGCTTTTTTATACTCGAAAGAAGATAAGAGGAGAAGACAACCAGGAGAAAAACCCGACTGGTGTCGATCGATACAGGCCGGTATCGATCGATACCACCCCCGGAACAATCCGAATTAATTATTTTCCCTCAATAATCAATTCTTCCGGAACACGGGCGCTACAATTCTCCCCCACTAACTTAGATTCGACCTCGAATCTTCGTTACCGTTCATCTCCCATGAACCGTTCATCTCCAATGAACCTTAATCGTCGCAACGATTACAAAAACCTTGGCCAACCCGGCCATCTTAACACTCACACGAGGTCCAATACCAACCTCCGAGGTTTCTCACTCAGTTCCTATGCTTATGACACCGCATCATCATATGTACTGATTGCTCAAACACACGCCAACCTTGTAGCGCCCGTGTTCCGGGAAATTGATTTTTGGAGGGAGAATAATTAATTCCGGGGGGCAGTATCGATCGATACTGGCAGGCATCGATCGATACTATCCGGGTTTCTCGTGGTTATCTTCTTCTCTATCTTCTTTCGAGTATAAAAGTTATCCTTTGGGAGGATAAGACCAGAAAAGGTCGAAAGAGAGAGGGAGAGAGAGAGAAGGAGAGCGAAAGAGAGAGGTAAGCTTTGTGCAGCTGAGATCTTGCGAGATCGAGAGGTTGGAGCTTGTAAGAAGCTCGGAGGAGAGCTTGGGAGAAGCTTGGCTTGAGACGTGGGCTTGCGAGAAGAGGAGAGGTCTTCTAGAGCTCGTTCCATCGTTCCTAAGGTGAGTTGGGACCAAAGGTTAGCAATTAAGCGTTCGTGTGTGATGTTAAGCTTGATTGTCGTGTTGTGTGTGTGGTCCTGGCAAGTTCTGGGTGAGATCTCGCGGTGGTTGTGGTGAATCACAGGGAGTATCGATCGATACCATGCGAGTATCGATCGATACCGGTCCTTTGGCGGTGGTCTCGAGTTCTGTGTGGATAGACTCGAGGGTAGGCTATTGAGGTGATAGGCTTGTGTCGTGTGGCATCGATCGATACCAAGTGTAGTGTTGGGTGTCGATCGATACCAGGCCATTGTGTGGGTACCGTGTCTCGTGTGGCATCGATCGATACCAGGTGTGGTGTTGGGTGTCGATCGATACCAGGCCCTTGTGTGGGTACCGTGTGTCGTGTGGCATCGATCGATACCAGGTGTGGTGCTGGGTGTCGATCGATACCAGGCCCTTGTGTGGGTACCGTGTGTTGTGGGGCATCGATCGATACCATGTGTGTATCGATCGATGCCGGTTGTGGCTTTGTGCTGGTGTGAATTATTAATTCGTGTTAATTGTTAATTGGTGGCCTGTTGTTGGGATGATCAATCTCACTCAGCATTTGGTTAGCCAAATGTTGATGCATCACTTTTGTCGATGCAGGTAAAGATAAGGCGGGATCGTGGAATCGAGGCGGTGAAGAGGGGATGATTAGGACCCGGGAGTTGTTCCGCTGTTGGGGTATCGATCGACGCTACGGGAGTATCGATCGATACCAGTTGTATTAGTTGTCGTTGTTTAGAATCGTTAACCTGGGTTGTAATAATTGTTGTTTATTATTGGTTAATGATTGGTTATTGTTATTGTTAATTATAATTGCGAAAAAAATTTGCGGTGCGGTCCTTTCAATTTGGTATCAGAGCCTATGCGGTTCTAGGAGCCCATGCGATTCTAAGAACCTAGGTGGTTCTAGAGTTAATTGGGTGTTGTGTGGGGTTAGAATCATCCTCTGTGAGCCTTGTAGGATTCCACGGTGAGTATCTTTATTGTGATGATTGTTGTTAGCCTTCGTAGCTTGTGCTTCTGCACGTGTGCAGATGGCTAGAGGGCGTTGTAGAGGTCGTGGCCGTGCGCCAGAGGAGCGGGTTGAGGAGTCGCGTGCGAGTCAGGTTGGGTCTGAGGGAGTGGCTGGCGCGAGTGCCAGTGTGGCTGGTGTTCCAGCGGGTGCTGCGGGTGTAGCAGCGGATGATGCTCGGGCCCGAGATGATCGCATCGCGGATCTTTTGACAAGGTTGTTGGAGCAGTTGCCAGAGAGGGTACCGGCTCAGGCTCCTGTGGTTCCGGGGTTGTGGAGGTTTAGCCTCAGGTGG
>PKML01068073.1:58739-72034 GCA_002933935.1 Eutrema yunnanense | reverse complement strand
GATTCCACGATCACGCCTTATCTTTACCTGCATCGACAAAAGTGATGCATCAACATTTGGCTAACCAAATGCTGAGTGAGATTGATCATCCCAACAACAGGCTACCAATAAGCACAAGCAATAATCACCAAGAATTAATTCACAAAATTTAAAACTTTCAGCACAAAGCCACAACTGGTATCGATCGATACTCCCATATTGTCGATCGATGCCCAAACAACACACAACTCCCGACAAGGGACTGGTATCGATCGATTCCCAAAACAACACCTGGTATCGATCGATACAACCAGAACTCAAGTCTACCAACAAGGGACCGGTATCGATCGATACACACGTGGTATCGATCGATGCCCACGAGACCTAAACACAGGAATCGCCATACAAGCCACAAAAGCATCAACCACGCTTAACAAGGCACCACACAAGCCTACTTGCTAACCTTTGGTCCCAACTCACCTTAACCACGAAGGATCGAGCTCTAAAACGACTTCTCCAAGCTCAAGAAGATCTCCCTCTCTTCTCACAAGCCTACGCCAACACCAAGCTCGTCCAACCTCTCCCTCGAGCTTCTCAAGCTCAAACTCTCTCTCGATCTCGCAAGATCTAAGCTTCACCAAGCTTTCTTCTCTCTCTCTCTCCTTCTCTCTCTCTCCTTCTCTTTCTCGCGACCTCTCTGGTCTTATCCTCCAAGGATAGGCTTTTTTATACTCGAAAGAAGATAAGAGAAGAAGACAACCAGGAAAAAAACCCGGCTGGTGTCGATCGATACAGGCCGGTATCGATCGATACCACCCCCGGAACAATCCGAATTAATTATTTTCCTTCAATAATCAATTCTTTCGGAACACGGGCGCTACAACACTAATCACTTCACTAATCACCTAATTGACATAAACTCTCGTTTGCAATTAGATAATCAATGAGCATTAATAAACAATTCCAATTAGTTCACTAATCATCCTAAGCATCAGCTCTCATTGGCTAGAATGTGAAAAGCTCACAATAAAAATGCTTAAGTTCTATATTTGATCTCTCAATTCAAAACTAGCATTAAGATCAACCTATGTCAAGGATCTAACCAGATGCAATCCAAATCATCATCATTTATGATACTAATGCACACAATCTATGCTATTTCTTAGGTCTAGAACACTTGAATAAGATTAATTCATTCTCATGAAACTAATCTCTTTATTAATCACTTAATCAATCAAACTGTCATTTGTGATTATATGATTAACAATCATTAATAACAAGTTCTATTAACCAAAATACACCTTAAACATCCACTCTCATGGGTTAAGATATGCAAATCTCTTATTTAGTTCATTGGAGAATTTCATCGAGCACCTTCACTGCAAGAAAACACTGTTTTTGCGACCACTAAAATAGTCACAAAATGGTCGCAAATGACTCATTTGCGACCATTTTGGGACTAAAAGAAGTAGTCGCAAATATTTGGTCGCTAAATAAAGTGGTCTCAAAACAGTCGCTCTTTTGCGACTAATATGTGACACCCATTATCAGTCCTAATTTATAGACTGATTTGCGAGTACTTGTAAAAAAAATAATTAAAAAAAAAAAAAATTCTAAAAAAATATTTTTATTTATTAATTTAATTAATTTACAAAAATGAAAAAAAGGAAAAAATGAAAAAAAAAAAAGATCGAAGAACCACAACTCCTCCACCGCCGATCTGCTCAACACCACCGCCGCCCGGCGCCGATCTGCTTCTCTCGCCGATCTGCTCAACAACACACTCAGAGCAACCACCACAGCTCCTCCACCACGAGCCACCCTCGGAGCAGCCACCACGCAGCCCATCGGAGCAACCACCACGCGAGGCACGAACGGCGATTGGAGAAGAAGAAGGCTCGCCGGTGGCCAGATCTGCTCCTCCAGCCAGACTCGCGGTCTGGCCAGAATCGCGGGTGCCACAGTCCTCGCCTCGTTGCAAGGTACATAGAGCATCTCCGCGACGAGGTGAACCCAGATTCATAAGCATCGGATCTGGAAAAAAAAGGAGTTGAATTAAAAAGAGTTAGATTAAAAAAGGAAGAGAAGGAGGAGAAGAAGAAGAAGATTAAACCAATCAACGGTTGAGGATCTCGATCCTCGTCACAAGGAACTAGCCAATGAGAAGCTTTCATTATTTTTGTCATTTGGTCGCAAATTAGTCGCAAATTTGAGACTATTTTGTGACTACTATTAAAAAAAATCGACTGGAGTTGCTAAACAGTCCCAAATTTGAGACCATTTTGTGACAATAAAAAACCTTTACCCTAAACCCTAAACCATAAACTTTAAGAACCTAGAAGGTTTGAATATGTTTTTACAATGATTTTGTGTATCTAGCAATTCAAAAATATGTTAAAACTTAAAAATAATTAAATCTTGAGAGAAATTTATCTTTCAAAAGCATTCTTTATAAAACACATGTAACACTTAGTCGATGTTATGATTAGATTGAATTTTTTGTAAGTGTTATATTTTTTGTTTATTATTTGATGTTTATGTGTAAGATCTAGTTTATAGTTTAAGATTTATAGTTTATGATTAAGGGTTAGAGGTTTATGGTTTAGAATTTATGTTTTATAACAGGGATTATAAATGATCATATTTAAAAAAATTGTAAGTTTTGATTTTTTTGTATATTATTTGATGTTTATGTGTAAGATTTAGTTTAAAATTTAAGATTTAGATCAAATTTATGATTAAGTATTAGAGGTTTAGGGTTAAGGATTTGTGATTTGATTTTAGAATTTATTGATGTCTATAAAAAAAATCAAGTGGAGTTGCAAATTAGTCCCAAATTTGAGACTGTTTTGTGACTACTATTAAAAATTAGTCGCAAATTAATCCCAAGTTGGTTACAAAAACTGTGTTTGCAAATTAGTGTACATGTTACCCTAAACCTTAAACTTTAAGAACATATAAGGTTTGAATATCACTTTACAATGATTTTGGGTATATAGCTGTTCAAAAATATATTTTACAATTTAAGATTTAGAGTTTATGATTAAGGGTTAGAGGTTTAGGGTTTATAATTTAGGATTTATAAAATGATTATATTTTAAAAATTGTTAGTGTTGAATTTTTTTGTATATTATTTGATGTCTATTTAAAAAAAAACCGAGTGGTGTTGCTAAACCGAAGCAAATCAGTCACAAATTTGGGACCATTTTTGCAAGTCCTTAAACAGTCGCAAATTTGAGACCATTTTGTGACTTCTCTGTTTCGTCGCTAATTTGCGACTGTTTTGCCACTGCATTGCGAGTAGTCGCAAAGTAGTCGTAAATTAGTCACACTTTCGTCCCACTTTTTTGCGACAAAAAAAAGAGTCACAAAAATTGGTCACAAAAACTGTGTTTTCTTGTAGTGCTTGTGTGCATGAAATTCCCTATGATCTAGATTAACTTTCTCAACCCTAATCTAGCATTAAGAATACTAAATAAGAAAGGAAAGTAAAGATCTAGAACATAAGCATCACAAATCAATTATCAAACCATCAAAATCAAGCAAACCATGATCCAACAAAATAATCAACTCACAAAGAACATGAAGAACACAAGAGAAAAATGAAGAACAAGAATTAAATAAACATAATATAAAGATATAGTGAAGAAATCTTCTCTAGAGTGACATTTGTATGAAGAACAAACCAAGAACCTCAAGGAAAGAGAGTTTGGGTCAAGCCCCACTCTCACAAGTAGAAGACTTAGTAAAAATAATTAGGTTTAGAAGTATTTATAGAAAAAAGGGCGGACCGGATCAACCCAAAACAAACCGAGTCTTGACCCGGCCGGGTCTGGGTCGTGCTGGTCTTGGTGGTCTGTAGCTGTTGGTGGTGCCGGATGAATTCAAGTCGGTATTGGCCTTGGTGGTCTGTACCGGTTGGTGGTGCCGGATGGATGCAGGTCGGTATTGGCCTTAGTGTTCTGTACCGGTTAGTGGTGCCGGACAGATGCATGTCGGTATTGGCCTTGGAGCTGTGTGCCGCATGAAATCTTATCGGTATGAAAGTTGTATTGGGTCGGCACAAGTCTATGCCCCAATACCGGCTGGACAGAGCCGACTGGGATCTGGCCGGCATTGGTCATAGGTCCCGCGGCCAGACAAACATACCCTTAGTAAAATCGCCATATCTCCTGAACCACTTATCCGAATGCGTTCACACCACCTCCAGTCGACAGCGAACTCATTTTCCCATCCATTGCATGAAGACCATTGAAGCTAATTCCGATTGGAAACCCTTCTTCTGGACAGATATTTCGGATACCTTGGGTGACCCTTGCTTTCTCCTTTGCTCCATCACTCCAAACATCCCTAAAACATCTCCAAGGATCTAGAAAACACTTAAAATGATGCAAGACTCACTAGGACCTAATACAAAACACCCTAGACTCTAATTAAGACTAAAACACTAAGGAAAACAATGATTATGCATGCATACGACTTAAAACACTAAGTAAAATGCATGCTAAAACAAATAAATTATGAGAATATCAAATTTCCCAAACTTATTCCTTTGCTTGCCCTCAAGCAAACAAACAAGAATAAGGAGGGAGAGATGTTTGAAAGTGGAAGCTCAAATCCACAAGTATCATTTATAAAATTCAAGCTCAATGTCTAAGTTGTTAGCTCTAGGATGCGATCAAACAAGTCTACTCAAAAAGAGCTAGCCATATCCATCCCTACATGAATCAAGCCCAAGTCTCAACCTACACAAGCATTCCTATCATCCAACCCTTTTACATTCATTTAATTGTTTTAAGTGAATCATGTTCATGCAAAGCAAGTGAATTCATTTGGCTATGGTAAAGATCTTGAGATTAAGATGATCTAAAATGTATGTGGTTACTCCAATGGAAGGGATCTCTTTATGAATGAGCAAGCTTTAGCAAAATGCTAAGAATAAAAGGCAACTTATGCATACAAGGATAAATTTACATCTACCCAATGCCTAAGATGTTTCTAACCCTAGCATTTCTAAACATGAAGTCCCAAACCTAAGCCACCCTTTCTTCACAAGGCCTCTTTGCCTTCATGTCCCACACCTTTTTATTCTTTCTTCCATTTCATCTTTTCTCACTTGAGGGATTTCTTCTTCTTCATTGAGCTTTGTGGCTTGGTGCTTCTCCTTGTCGTTTCTTTAGCTCTTCTTTTCTTTCTTTTCTTTGCCTTGCCTCATTTCTCATCACTTGATGCCTTACCCAATTTTTGGCTTCTTTCTTTTTCATTGAACTCTCTGAGGCTAATACTAATGCTAAGCGCTAATCTTATAACTTTGCACCAACCACTTCACAATATTGTACTCCCCTTTTGCCATTTTGTGACCCTTTGGACTCACTTCTCTTATCCACCACAATCTCATCGATCATTCACTTTCATTCGTACCAAACCCCAAAACTTCCCTTCCTAGCTAGCCTAGCCTAGTTTAGGCCTTGATGTTGGGCTAAATCTACATACGAACCAATCCTTGTCGCCCTAAACTAAACACTTTTTTCCAAGCTTACTCAAAAAATTAGGCCTTACATTCGCATACTAAAGATTTGGCCTGAAATGAGGGTAAGTTAAAGGTATGGTTAACCGTTCCAATGATGGGAATAAGCTATTTGAGCTAACAAGAGGGCGGTGAAAATGATAAGAAAGCCCAAATATGTATGTGGTATCCATGAATTCACTATGAGATGCATCAACATGATAATTAAAATGTCAATATTATTGTTCTCACTTAAGTAGGATTGGACTCAATTCACAACTTGCTTTATCTAAGACACGAGTAATGAAACACGAGATCAACACCAAAACAGGGTTTTTGCTACTGATTAGGCAGTCGGTAATACCGACTGTTTCGCTACTGATTTCCGACTGATTTGCGACTATTTTCAAACAGTGAGACATCAGTAGGTATTTAGTGACTAAAAATACCAGTCGTTAATTAGTAGCAGTTTTACGACTGATTAGTGACTGAATTGTAGTCGGAAACATGCAGTAGCTAATCAGTAGTAATTTTAGCGACTGATTGGCTACTGAATTCGGTGGGTCGTAGAACAGTAGCAAATGAGAAGCAAAATAGTAGCAAAAAGTTAGTTATAATTCACGTGGAATTCATTTGGTGGTTGGTGTACCTAATTTGGTTTGCAGTCGGGAATCAGTAGTAATTTTAGCGACTAATTTGCTACTGAATTCGGTGGGTCGTAGAGCAGTAGCAAATCAATAGCAAAACAGTAGCAAAAAGTAGTTGTAAATCACGTGGAATTCATTTGGTGGTTGGTGTACCTAATTTGATTTGCAGTCGGTAATCAGTAGGGAATCAGTCGAGAAATTTTTTATATATTTGACAAACTTGAATTTTCTTGTCACAATTGTAGAAATACAAAGCAAAGAAAGAGTTTATAAACACAAATCAAAGAGAGAATAAGGTTTCTCAACTTAGAATGTCGGGAAATTACAATTATGGTAATTACAATTATGGTAATTTATGGGAGTGGATGTATAATAGATTCGATGAAGCGACAGGAAATCTCTCGGCAGAGTTCACAGCGGGGGTGGATCAATTCGTGGCATTTGCAAATAGCCAGCCTCTAGCGCATAGAAATCGCGGTATGTTTCACTACCCTTGTCTTGTTTGCGAGAATGAAAAATTTATCCCGGGTACAAGAGTTTTGAGACATTTTTATAGTAGAGGATTTATGCCAGATTATTATAATTGGTATAAGCATGGTGAAGAGCTGGATATGGATTTAGGAACGAGTTATGTTGATAGGACAAATGTAAGTGGGAGTGAAGATGTGGGTAATGTAGTAGAAGATAGATATGTGGATATGGTGAATGATGCGTTTCGTGATAACGTGAGTTTTGATAACTACAATCATCAGGATGTTAGTTATCAGAATGTAGAAGAACCGGTACGTAATCAATCAAACAAATTCTACGACTTGTTAGATGGAGCGAATACTCCATTATACGTTGGTTGTCGTGAAGGTCACTCGCAATTATCCTTAGCTGCTCGAATCATGCAAAATAAGGCATATCATAATATGAGTGAAAAGTTAGTGGATTCGGTATGCGGAATCTTGACAGATTATTTACCAGAAGGAAACCAGGCACCCGGTTCACATTACGAGACAGACAAATTGATGCGCAATTTGAGGCTCCCATGTCATGCAATTGATGTTTGCATTAACAATTGTCTGATCTTCTGGAAAGATGATGATCGGTTAGATGAGTGTCGGTTTTGTAATTCAAAAAGATGGATGCCTAACGAGCAAAACCGTAGGACCAATGTACCATATAGTCGTATGTGGTATATGCCTATTGCTGACAGATCAAAGAGAATGTATCAGAGCGAGAAGACTGCAGCGGCAAAGAGATGGCACGCCGAGCACGAAGCAAATGAGGAAGAAATGTGTCATACGTCTGATGGGGCGGAGTGGAAATATTTTCAAGATCAACATCCCCAGTTTGCCGAAGAACCTGGAAACGTTTATCTTGAATTGTGTACAGATGGGTTCAATCCATTTGGCATGTCAAAAAGTCATTCATTGTGGCTCGTGGTCTTGACTCCGTATAATTTACCCCCTGGTATGTGCATGAATACGGAGTACTTGTTTCTAACAATTATGAATTCTGGGCCAAATCATCATCGAGCTAGTCTTGATATCTTCCTCCGACCTCTCATTGATGAGTTAAAAGAAATGTGATCTACTGGAGTCGACGCATACGATGTCTCGTTGAATCAAAATTTTAAACTAAGAGCAGTGTTGTTGTGGACGATAAGCGGCTTTCCGGCGTATGGCATGTTATCAGGATGGACCACGCATGGCAAATTGTCTTGTCCAATTTGCATGGAAGATACACAATTTTTTATCTTTAGCATGGAAGAAAGACGTGTTGGTTCGATTGTCACCGAAGATTTCTTCCTCATGATCATCCTCTAAGGAAGAATACAAAAGACTTTTTGAAGAAGAGAAACGCTAAGAAAGACTATCCACCAGAGTCTTTGACCAGTGAGCAATTTTATTTATACCGGTTGAAATGTGTAAAGCCACCGAAAACAGAGGATGTTGGTGGCAACAGTCACGATAAGAAGAAACCTGGCTTTGGGAAAGAGCATAACTGGCACAAAGAAAGCATATTCTGGGAATTTCCGTACTGGAGGGAGCTCACTCTTCGACATAATCTCGATCTGATGCATATAGAGAAGAATTTTTTTGACAACATCATGAATACTCTTATGCGTGTGAAGGGTAAATCGAAAGACACCATCCCGTCAAGATTGGATATAGAAGAATTATGTTCTCGGCCACACTTACATATTGATGATGAGGGTAGAGCCCCTTTTCCTGAATACTCATTGATAAACGAAGCCAGAAGAAGCTTATTGGAATGTGTGAAAAATTCGGTAAAATTCCCAGATGGTTATGCTTCAGACTTAGCTAGTTGTGCTGATCTGGCGAATGAAAAGATTTCTGGGATGAAGAGTCATGACTGCCATGTTTTTATGGAGCGGCTACTTCCATTTATCTTTGCAGAACTACTAGACCGGAACGTCCACACTGCGTTATCAGGTACTAATTACTTATAATTTCAGGAAAATAAATCACCTAAATATGATTATGGTAATTTATATTAACCATTTGCTGTTTCAATTTGTATCGTAGGGGTTGGAGCATTTTTCCGTGACTTATGTTCGAGAACTTTGCAGAAAAGTCGCGTCTAACTTCTTAAACAAAACATAGTTTTAATCATATGCAATTTGGAAAAGATCTTTCCACCATCCTTTTTCGATGTGATGGAGCACCTACCTATACATCTCCCCTACGAAGTTGAATTAGGAGGCCCCGTGCAATACATGTGGATGTACCCTTTTGAAAGGTTTTTTAAAAAGTTGAAAGGGAAAGCAAAGAACCACATATATGCAGCATGATCGATTGTTCAATCATATCTAAGGGAGGAGGTATCTTATTTCACAGAGCACTATTTTCCCTCGAGTATACAAATGAAATCAAGGTAAAAGCTATAACTATTCGCAAGTTCACTAAGCCATTTGGTATACACCTGGTAGCTTTTATAAAATGATTTTCACTACTTTGGTCAGGTCAAGGCGATTTGCTGAAGGTGAAATCCCCGAATATCATTTCGATGGATTCCCCGATATATTTACTCACGTAGGTCGGGTTAGTGGCGAAATGCAGGAAATCTGGCTTCCAGATAAAGACTACCGATGCGCACATGCATATGTTTTGAAAATTGTGGTTATTTCGAGCCACTAGAGAGGTATAAGTTGGAATGGCTTTAACTTAAAATATTTTATAGTCCATACTCGATTTCTCATATATTTTTATGGTGTTACATAGTTTCTTCGAAGATTATATTAGTACACAATATCCGGACCTCTCTGAGAAAGAAATCCTGGCGAAAATAGTTGAAGAATATCATTCATGGATCAAAGAATATGTATGTCTATAAATTTTTGATATTTGACTATTGGTACTTCAATATATTTTATATTGAATTTTTATATGCACGTTACTTACTGGAAGGCCACAACTCCGTTTCCAACGTGGGTGCATGACATAAGTCATGGACCCCTGAAAAGGGCCAAAACTTGGCCCATCTACTATACAAGAGGATATTTGTTTCATACCCAGAATCACAGCGCGGGAAGAAAGACATGTAACTATGGTGTATGTGTTACTGGAGAGAATTACAGCAATGCAGCTGACAGAGCTGATTTCCACGGTATCTTAACTGATATCATAGAACTCGAGTATGAGGGGGTGGTTAATTTGAGAATCACACTTTTTAAGTGTAAGTGGTACGACCCTGTGATCGGTAGAGGCACTCGGAGAGGCAATGGTGGCATTGTAGACATTCTTCCGTCGAAAAGATACAATAAATACGAACCATTTATTATGGGTACGTTCGCTCGTATATCTCCCTGGCCCGTTTATCACTTTCTCGATACCCTATATATATGTCTGATTTTATACATTGATATTGCACAGGCTCTCAAGCGGATCAAGTTTGTTATATCACGTACCCATACAAGAAGAAACCAAAGAATGTGTGGCACAATGTTGTTAAAGTTAACCCGAGGGAAAATATTTCAGGAGAATATGTAGACGCGGAACCTACTCTTTTACAACAAGAAACTGATAATCGTGTAATGCTGACTACAATTGAAGATCTCGTAATCAAGAATTCACTACCAGGAGTAAACCCAGTAAATCTCGATTACGATGTCGGCGATGCGGAACCAGATGACGAATTCCAGTGTAATTTATCCGATTCTGATGACAAAGATGCAGAAGGTGTAGCATCGTACTAATTATAAGAAGATTATATGCTACCGATGTTATTTTATGTATTATTATGTTATGTGATATCTTAAGTTTTGTAATTTATAATGGCTGTTGTTAGTTTGCAAGGGTAAGACTTTGGCTAATAAATATGACAAGTTTTTATTGTTCAGCAAAAACAACACAATCTTGCTCTAATTAAGTTGCCAAAATATTAACTTAAAAAAAAAGAAGTTTAATGAGGACATCTTCAAGCTGCAGGGCTTCTCCAACGACACCACCCATTTGGTAACAGGCACTGCAAGTATAATTTATATCAGTATCCAGAGTCCAGCTCATTAAGATATAAGAAGTAGACGACTTATGAGGAAATGAGAGCAAGAACAGTTAGGTCTTCTTACTTTTAGCCTTCAACATCCGGGCAAATGCAACTGATATGTACATGCCCTATAACAGACATTACACAATCATTATAGCTTTAGCAATAACATATCTAACTTACACAATCATACTAGCCTTAACTATGCCACCAACAACGACAACTAGCAAACACCCAAGAAGAACAAGGATAACTAACTTCAGGAAGCTTGATTTGGCTTCATTGTAACGATCCTCAAACCTCTTCTCAAACTCTTCATCATCAATCCCCAACCTACGCACCACCTTCATCTCTTTGAGCTCGGTTTCAAGACATCCTATTCTACAATCCACTCGTTGTAACTCATCAATAATTGCATGATCAACCCACTTGAACACATGCTCATCATTCTTTAGCTGCATAAAACATGATCAATAAAACTCATTTTCCCAGTTTATCAAGACCACCATAAATAATTGCAAATCTGAAAACATATACATTATATCTAAACCAATGCTCACCTTGATTTGTGCAGCATAACCACACCGGTAGTATCGCAGGAATGGATTCAGTTCAGATCGTGCAATTTTGGACACGATTCTCTGCCCACACCAACACATTACTTTTCCTCTTCCCCAGGGACCCCTTGATGTTCCACTCGAACTTCCAGAAGAGTCACCCATGTTGAATCATAGACGAAAACAAGATACAGAGAGTGGATTTTTCAGGGTTTTGCGATTTAGGGTTCTTACCTTGCTTCGATTTGGGGGTTTTAAGACAAAAGGATTTTACGACAAAAAGAATTCAGGGTTTCGCGAGTTAATGAAGACAAAGGGAAAGAGTTAGATAAATAAAATCGTTGTTGAATAAATCCCGAATGAGTTACCTAGCCTAGCGGTAACGCGCACCACACATCAGACCTGGGTTCGAGTTGTAGTGCGGGGTTATTCTCAAACCCATTTTTTTAAATTTAATCGGGTTTAAAGTTTGACCCATAAATAAAAGCGTTGTCGAATAAATCCCGAATGAGTTACCTAGCCTAGCGGTAACGCGTACCATACATCAGACCAGGGTTCGAGTCTCGTGGTGTGGGGTTATTCTCTAACCCATTTTTTTTTATTTTAATCGGGTTTGGACAAAGAACAAAGAATGAGTAATGTACACCTGTCACGAATGTGTACTTGAACAAAAATAATGTGTACTTGAACAAAGGATAAAAACGATTCACTTTCTTTTCAAGTCTGAATCGTCGTTCGTTCAAGATTCCCATAATAACTACCTTGAAAATAACAAAAACCATCCTTCTCGAGACATAGTCCACATCAATATCTTTTCAGTTTCATTATCTTTTCAGTTCCTGCAAAGAAAAATCATCACTTTCCTTTTCAGTTCCTGCAAAGAAAAATGGCTTCAAAGGAAATATCCAACCAACTCAGAGCAATCCTCAGGAATCCATCTCCGTTTTTCAACGCATGTAAGTAGTCTGGTTTTGGTAAACGATTTAACAATTGTTTTCCTCATTATACTAATGTTTTTGTTCCAATTTTGCCTAGGACCGGTTGGTGATGACGAATACCATTGGGAAGCAATTCTCATGGGGTCTCCAAACACACCTTATGAAAGAGGAGTCTTCAAACTCGCAATTTTCTTCCATCCATGATATCCTTTCAGACCTCCGAAAGTATGTCTTCTAGATAATCGTGGATGTTTCTTAAGCGGTCGTCTGTTTAGTAACGGATTCCTGAAAGTCCTGCTGCTACACAAAATTAGAAAAGGATTATACTTGGATGTTTCTTAAGCAGTCGTCGGTGATTGATGATTCGTGTGTATAGTCTTTTTTTAGTAACTGATTCCTGAAGATTAGGTTAAGGTTCCTTCTAAAGAGAAATAAAATTTGAAAATTGATGTCCTGAAACAAGTTTTAAGTATCCTAAAAATATATGTTGGTTCATAAAATTTTTCGATTAACTTGTATGGTTTTGCAGATCGTTTTCAAGACCAAGGTGTATCATCCAAACGTTGATGAGTATGGGCACATCTTCCTCAATGTGTTGACGATTGACCATTACAATCCTTTCTATACCATCCCCCGTGTAAGAAAAGGCTTTTCATTACTTGTGTATTGAAAAACAAACAAGAGAGTAATCACTTAATACTGTTAATTTCTGTGCTAAACAGCTTCTCACTAGCATTTACGAGATGTTGGCTAAGCCATTGATAACTGAAGAGGACCATGTGGAGAAGGAGATTGCCAGACTCTACACAGAGGATAGGGCGGTTTTTGAATCTACAGCGCTTGCCTGGACTATGGAGCATGCTGCCGAATAGAGAATGATTACCTCTTCTTTAAACTTGTGTTAAGACTCCTATCTATGTTATGTGTTTGTACTGAATTTGGTTTTTACTTTAAACTTGTGTTATTTCATTTTGAACATCTACTTGAAAATGGATCAAAAGTTGTCATCCTGGAATCCAAACGAAAACACAATGTTCAAACATAGTTATGAAGAAATTAAAATTATTTTGTGTATTATAATGTTATTTAAAGTTAATTATGAAAAAATTATTAAAAAAATTGCTACTAAATACCTACTGATTTCTGACTGATTGGACCAAAAAAAACAAAA
>PKML01068073.1:29114-50384 GCA_002933935.1 Eutrema yunnanense | reverse complement strand
ATTTTCACTCTCTTCATGAAGATCACAAGAAAAGGGAAAATATTAGCAACAAAAAAAAAATAAAAAGGCTCTAGTCTCAAGAAGATTCAAAATCCTAATGATTAATGCTAAACCCCAATGGCAACTGCGCCAAATTGATAAAAGATTTTTTGTTAAGTTCAAATCAATTCCTCTAATGCTTGTCATTGTAGCATAAGAGGTGTCAATCCATAGGGGTTTAGATTAATGCACTAGGAATGCATGAAACTTCTTAAGCTAGAGCAAATGGTTTTGGTTTTTATGTTTTTAAATTAAGAAAGTAAAATGCAAGAAAGAAAACAAAAGATAGAAGTGTTGGATCATGGATTAGACTATCAAAGAAATGATTAACAAACAAACTTGGAATTCACAAATATGACTAATCCATTCTCATGGCACTAATTACTTCACTAATCACCTAATTGACATAAACTCTCGTTTGCAATTAGATAATCAATGCACATTAATAAACAATTCCAATTAGTTCACTAATCACCCTAAACATCAACTCTCATTGGCTAGGATGTGAAAAGCTCACAATAAGTTTGGTTCAAGCATTTCATCGAACGCCTCTCGGGCATGAAATGCTTAAGTTATAGATTTAATCTCTCAGTTCAAAACTAGCATTAAGATCAACCTATGTGAAGGATCTAACAAGATTCAATCCAAATCATCGTCATTTATGATATTAATGCACACAATCTATGCCATTCCTCAGGTCTAGACCTCCCAGGCCAGGTCTGGGTCGTGCTGGTCTGTACCGGTTGGTGGTGCCGGATGGATGCAGGTCGGTATTGGCCTTGGTGGTCTGTACCGGTTGGTGTTGCCGGACGGATTGATATATCATGGTTTTTACCCCGTTTAAGCCATGGTATAAGTTCGTTTTATAGAGTCTTTCTACTATTTTGTAGTGTTTTAGAGTCTTTCACAGGTTTTAGCACGTTTGGAGCATAATTGGAGATATTTGAGTTTTCTGGAGCATTTTGGAGCAAAGCAAACGTTCGTATAGCTGAGTACCCGATTTGAAGTATCAGTGTCGATCGATACCCCATTGGTATCGGTCGATACTCATCGAAGCAGACACGACCCGCGACTTTAATGAAGAGTTGAAGAATTGCAAAATTGCCCAGAAGACTTTATTATTTACAAAAAGCCCCAAAACGTGATTTAGGTTATTTAATAGGATTTTACAGCCACTTGGATGGCCACGCTTTATTTTACTTTGGTTTTGTGAGAGAGCTTTTTGAAGGGAGACACGTCTTAAACTCTGTTCGTCCGAGAGAAGATTTCGAACCCTTTTGTTACTCTTTCTGTTTTATTTGATGATTTATTCAAACATGTTTATTGCTTCAATTTCCATGTCTGAGTAGATCTCTTGTTAGGTTCAGGGTTCTCAATAGGGTTTTCTCTGAATGCTAGGTTGATTAGTTATTAGGATTCACCATCTGAATAAGTTCTTCACCATAGGTTGTTTGCAAAGCTAATTCTAGGTTGACGAATCTAGAACTTAGATCTTAGGATAATTGATTAGGCGCGAGAGTGCGATTAATTACCTGACAGAACCTAAGGTGAGCAAAATAACTATTCGCAAAGAGATTTGGTTTAGTTGTTTTGTGAACAAATCAAACTTGAACTAAAAGCTGGTTTAGACTTTAGGATTTGCAAAGAGATTTGGAATTCTAGGATTTAGACTTAGATAGTTTTCCCAACGAGAGTTGGTTAGCTATACTTTAGTGATTTGAGTTCAAGAACCGCGCTAAATCTGAATCCTACTAGTTAGTTTATCAGCATTCATTGATTTCCTGAGAAATATCATGAACCTATCTTTCTCCAATTGAATTTACAACCGTTTTAAATTTACATTATGTTTTCAATACCATTGATCACTTAGCTTAATTCTCACCTATATAATCTATTGTGTGTCTCTGTGAGTCCTTGTGTTCGACCCCTACTTTACTGCAACTACTGCTTAGTACTTTTAGGGTATTAATTTAAGCATATCAAATTTGGCGCTGTTGTAGGGGACTGAATTCGCCATTAGATTTTAGTCTGAGAAATTCGACTAAGCTCGTCGGTATCGGTCGATACTATCTAGTATCGGTCGATACTCGTCGTTTTCTTTTTGTTGATATCGATCGACACCAACCAGTGTCGGTCGATACTCGTGTCGATCGATACTCATCGTGTTACCGAGTTACTTACATTTTTGACTCTTGTTTTCAGGTGTACGCCTAATCGTGAAACCAGAAAGAGCAAGAGCACTCAGCTAGTTGATATGTCACTCGAGCAGCTAGCACTTTTGGAACGAACAAACAGAAGAGCAAAGAAGCCATCAAAGATGAACAACAATCAAGTGGAGTTGGTTCAAGATGCAGCTGGTGCTTACAGAGACCAAGAGGGTCGGTTGTGCAACGAGAGAGGGCAACGTCTGGATGGAGAGGGAAAAATCATTCCACCTGCTCCTGTTGTGGCTGGGAATGCGAACGCAGTGAATGCTGGGAACGTTGTGGTTAATCGTGGTAGAACGATTGGTGAGTGCAACAGACCTGACCAGTTTTACGCAAATCGATCTGCGATTCGTCCTCCTGCTTTTCCGAGGAATGACTTTGAGCTGAAACCTGCATACTACACTCTTGTGGGACAGCACCCTTTTCATGGTCTTTTCAGCGAACATCCCATGGATCATATTGAGATGTTCGAGGATTTGGTCACTAGCATCAAGAGCAATGAAGTGTCCTACGATTACCTCTTCTGCAAGCTTTTCCCCATACTCTCTTGGTGGAGAAGCAACTTACTGGCTGAAGCAGTTACCTCCTGGATCGCTGACTACCAGGGAGGAGACTAAGACTGCTTTCCTGACCAACTTTTATGATGATGCAAGATCCGAGGATCTGAGGAACAAGATCTCCCAATTTTCTCAAGGACCTACTGAGGCGTTCAAGGCTGCTTGGACGAGATTCAAATCATATCAGAGAGATTGTCCACATCACGGATACTCTGATGTTCAGCTGATAGGTTTCTTCTTCAGAGGACTTGATTGGAGGTATTAGATGACTTTGGATGCTTCGAGCAATGGAAACTTCAACACTAGGTATCCTGATGAAGTATATGTCCTGATTGAGAACTTGACGTATAGCAATAGCACCAAGAATGCTGATTTTGAGCGCAAAAAGCTAGCTGGTAGCATGGATGGCTCACAAATTGCTGATTTTCAAGCCAAGTTGGATTCTATGCACAGTCTTCTGATGGGCAAGACAACGAAGGCTGTTCACTTTGCTGAAGATGTCGAGGTGTTCAACGAGGATGAAGTAGAGGATGTTAACTACATTGGTGGTTCTGGTTTTCAGGGTCAGAGGAATCAATTCAACAACAACCTAAACTTCAACAATAACTCTCAGTAAGGAGGTTCGAATCAGTTTGGCCAGAAACCATCTCAGAATAGTGGGTATACCAGGAACTATGGAAACTCATCTTATCAACCCATACCTGCTAAGCTTCCAGATAGCAAGATCGAGTCTACGTTTGAATAGCTGGTTCAAAGACAGCAGCAGCTCGCAGTGAATCTCAATGGAAAGATAGATGATGTGTACAAGGATTTGAGTGGAAGGATCGATGCTCTCAATACTCATCAGAAGATTTTGGAAACGCAAGTGGCTCAAACTGCTGCAGCTGTCAAGGGAAAGACGACTCAGGCACATAACGAATACGTCAATGCAATCACCTTGAGAGTGATGGAAATCTCGAAAACCTTGTTGAAGGTGATTCCGAACCTGACTCGTCAGTATCGATCGATACCACTGCTGATATCGATCAATACCAACCTGAAGAACCGACGCATGAGCCTTGTGTCGATCGACACCAACCTTGTGTCGATCAACACCAACCTTGTGTCGATCAACACCAACCTTGTGTCGATCGACACCAACCTTGTGTCGATCGACACCAACCTTGTGTCGATCGACACCAACCTTGTGTCGATCGACACCAACCTTGTGTCGATCGACACTAACCTTGTGTCGATCGACACCCCTCGCAGGCTGAACCAGAGATCGTGAAGAAACCAGAGATGGTTGAGGAACATGTCTACAAGCCTAAGGTACCATACCCTCGATTACCTAGACACCTCAAAGACCCCGTTTCTCCAAAGCAGCTGCGTGGCTTTGAGAAGATGGTACGAAGAATTCCACACACACTGACTTTTGAAGAAGCTCTTGAGTACCACCCTCTTTATAGTCATTTCCGAGATTGCAGAGAAACTGAGGACGAGATTAAGGCACTCTTCATCAAGGTCAGAAGTACACCACATCCACTGAAGCAGTTGACTAAAGGGGAAGACCCAGGGAAATTTTCAGTTCCATGCTCTATCTCCGGGGTTGAATTCAAAGAATCTCTGGTTGACTCAGGCTCTAGCGTCAATGTCATGTCAAAGGCACTCGCAGAGAAGCTGCAAATCGATGACATAAGATCTACTCAGATGGCTCTCACATTCGCGAACTCTGCCACATCATTTCCATACGGTACAATCCCTGATTTGATGGTTAAGGTAGGAGACTGTCTGGTTCCTACCGATTTTCAGGTTGTGGAGATGCATGCAAGGTCTAGCACACCTTTGATCCTTGGAAGACCATTCATGGCTACGGCTGGTGCAGTTATGGACACGCCCAGTAAGAGCATCTCATTTTCGTACATTGACGAACAGGTCTCCTACGAAGCCATCCCTTCTAGAAGAGCTCCCACACAGATATCTTCCATCTCCGTTGGTGCAGGAGAACCATTTATGGTTGATCTTTTGGAAGAGCCTTGTGCTGAGCCAACTGTCATGGAAGTTCTGGATCGTCCTCCTATCATCACCAAGAAAGTCATCAAAAAGACTAAGGCAAAGAAGGAGGTGAAAAACAGAAGAGTCGAGAGTGCTACACAAGTCACCTTAATCCCTCAGAATTGCGATGGAGATTCGATCGAATATAAGGTAAAATGCAAGGGGACCTCAAGACCATTTTCTAAGACTAGAGTTCTTCTTTCTCCAGAGCTGAAAGAGAAAAGACAAGAAGTTATGGAGAACATGTTGCGCAGAACTCTGAAGCTGGAGATGTCAAGTTGTGCAACCTGTTTTGCTGCAAGCTCTCATTCTTATCCAGACTGATCGTTAAAATAAGTAATGATATTGGGAGGCAACCCACTGGTAAGTCTGTACATATGAGTCTTTTATTTTTCTAGTTTTTGTTTTGTGTTTCGTTGTGTCACGTGAATCAGATTCGGAGGTCCCGTGTCGATCGATACCACTTGGTGTCGGTCGATGCCCATCGTTAAACATACACATTCTGGACCGACCTCCGTGTGGCGAGTCAATCATTCCACACACTCAGTATCGATCGACACCCACTAGTATCGATCGATACTCCATGCGCAGGTAAGTTTCCTTATAAACCCTACGGTTTTCCTTTCTTCTCCCACCACCTCCATCGCTCGATACATATACCGAAACTCTCTCTCTCAATATCACAAATCTTCGTTTCTCAACGGATTTAAGTGATTCTTGGATCTATTCCGCTCGGATTTTTGTGCTCTATCTCATTTTCTCATTCATTCTCGCGATCTTCAAGGTATGCAACACGAATTTTCATCTTTTCAATTCGTGAACCAAGGTTGGATTTTTGACTTTTAGGCTCTTTGAACTTGTTTTGCTGGATGATTATCACTTGATTTGGGTGTTCTAGGCCTAGTCGAATCTCGCATTACACTTAATTACCCTTGGTTTGCACTTTGGAGTTTTCAGATTCATGTTCTTCGTATGATGCTCAATACCTGTTTGAGTATCGATCGATACCACATTGGTAGCGGTCGATACTGGCTACTTCACTTGGCCGAGATTGCTATATTTGAGAAAGATGTTGGATTTATGTTGTGCTTTGTGTTTGTTGATGATGCCGATGGCACCTAGGAAGAAAGCACGTACTGATACTGCATCCAGCTCTAACCCACCACTGAAGGAGTACCAGTTGGGTGCTCGGGTCGAATTCTTACATAATGGGGTTTGGACGCGAGGATCGGTTATAGCCTGTCTCACCCAGAATCGTTACAAGGTTCAGACCGCCAACTCTACCGACTTCACATTGGCTTTCGGTACCGACTTACGCGACGCACCATCCGAGGCTCCTACACCTTCATCACCTGTGCCTCCTCATGCAACTGTTCGTTTTCCATGGCCTAAGATCAGTGAGAGGGCTAGGATATGTTTGAGGGATGATTACAAGGGGTCGGATAAGGAGATTACGGAGAGCAATGCTTGCACACATATGCCTATTTCCGAGGAGTGGGACGATTACGATTCGATCTTCTACAATGCATGGCAGGAGGTTGATGTGCGCCCCACTCGGTTTGTTGATACGCATACTATGAGGCACTTGGGATTTGACAGGGAGCTTGATGGGCTGATCCGCAAGATCGGATTGGGAACGATGCCTATGCGGCAGTATGACCTGTACCCTGACTTGGTCCGCCAGTTCCTTGCTTATGTCCGCGTCTACTACACTGGTGAACCTCCACTGACTGCACATCAGGGTGTTCTAACTTTTCTGATTTGCGGTGTGCGATATAGGATATCTTTTCAGGAGCTCTGCGACATATATGGGTTTCATCGGGACTTCTCGAAGTGCGAGCTTCCTCGCAAGTTCATGGATATTGAGGCATTTTGGTCTCACTTTGGGCATGGGGTCTATGACAGTAAGACCACTACACAGATGGATGTGCGCCATCCCGTCCTGCGGTGCCTTGTGAGGATCCTGAGCAACACTTTGTTGTGTAAGATGAAGCCAAAAAAGATGAGAGTTGTTGAGCTGGTTGTTCTGACTATTGGGATTGGAGATCTCATTTCTGATGAGGCATATGAGTGGCCTGAGTTGGATCTCGCGGTTAACCTGGGTGATGTATTCGCACATCACTTGGATTCGCCGAAGGTTAAGCCTTTCACAGGACGTGGCAAGGCTTCTAGAACGGTGGGCAGTCTTCTCACTCCCATTTTCTTGCACCTGGGAATCAGCACCACCAGTTGTTTGATCGTGACCTCTCGCGAGCTTATGGACGAGGTGCACTTGGAGCACCTACGTTGGCTGAAGCCTCACAGGCGTTGGGTTTTTAGCACTTCTGTTGGGGACTATCTGGTTCAGCTCCCCAACACTGATCTGACTGACATAGGCAGTGACCATGCTCAGCTGCTGTTCCCAACCTTTGATGATGACATGGAACCTGCATCGGTCACTAGACGTCGAGGCTCCGCTACTAGAGCACATCCACCTGCAGATGACCCTACTGGGGGTCAACCGCAACACGAGACATCTCCTTTTGCTGCTGCGCTTTCTCTTCCTCCACCACCTGAGATGGAGATGGATCCTTTTCAGCGATACGTCATCACGAGTTTGCAGACGATCTGGACCGCTATCTCTCGCTGCCGCTGCATACTGATACGAACGCTGGTCCTTCGTCTCTCCGTCCTGTTTCACCACGCACA
This sequence comes from Eutrema yunnanense, assembly GCA_002933935.1. NCBI lineage: Eukaryota > Viridiplantae > Streptophyta > Magnoliopsida > Brassicales > Brassicaceae > Eutrema > Eutrema yunnanense. The sequence goes on along the minus strand of PKML01068073.1, from coordinate 42,859 downwards.
CCCACTGACGTTGGACCATCTGGCACTGCTGGCGATGACTCTGACGCCACTGAGGAGGATTAGTCCTCTTTCTATCTGATCATCAGGTTTGCTGTTTTCTTTTCCTTTTTCTTTTTATTTTCGTTTGAACTTTTGTGTCTTTTATGTTTTTGGACCTGTGGATTTATGCTTCTATGATATTTTGTTGCACCTAACTTGTTTTTGAGTGGTCTAATAGTGCTTACATTTAACAACTGGACCGTTTGACACACTTTTGGAGCTACATCTGACCTTAGACGATTGAAACACAAAATCGCTTGAGTGTCGATCGATACCCTGTCGGTATCGGTCGACACCCTACGCGAATGAGAAGGTTCATCGTATCGGCTTAAGCCTGGTATCGATCGATACCAGGCCGTGTGTCGGTCGATACTTGATGTTCCATCACGATAACTTCTTGATTTTTCACAATCCACTTGGTTCTTTTGCTCTCTTTCACCAACTCTAGGCTAGATAACACTGGGGACAGTGTTGTTCAAGTCTGGGGCAGGTAGTCGCTGACATTGTTTTTGTTTTTCTTAGAGTCAGTCTTTTTGAGTCATTCGTTGTTTTATTAAGTCAAAACTTTGTCTGAGAATGTGATCTTTTTCTCGAATCTATTGATCTGACCTTGCTTCTAAGTGATCATTATTACAGAATCAGGTCTAGATCGACTAATGAAAAATCCAAAGGCTGACCAGTTAACTAAAAGACACTCATGTTTCCAGCAAAGTTCTTTAAAGCCTGAGCCAAAATTTTGCACTTCATCGAGGTAATTGATGTCAATAGAGCTTGATTTCTCATTCGTATCTGACAAAGGAACCCACATGTTTAAAATAATGGTATTTCTCTCTCTGTTACAAGTTAAAAGATGAAATGATTTTACAAGTTACAAGTTTAGTCTTCTATTTGTTTGAGGGCATTAAAAGATGAAATGATTTTCTTCTGAGTAGAGGGTTAGGAAAATTTCCAACGATCCCATTATTCTACTTCAGAGGAAATAATCACACAAAGGATTGGAAGCGAGGCTAGGATTTTCCTATGATGCCATTATTCGCCTACGTCTTTGATACGTTGAGAGGGAAGAACCGGGGATTCAGTGGCTAACACCATCAATATTCGCGTCTCATACCTTGATGTGTATATGCAAATCTAAAAACAAAAGAGAGAACATAATAAGAAATAATTCTGGGGGAGAGAAATAATACCAGAAAGTGTGAAAAATGGTGGTTCCTTGTCATGATATTGTATGGGAAAGAATCTAGAAGGTTCTTGGTATTAATCACAGCGATAATGTGTGTAGTCTGGGAAGCTGCGAATGTCTACGGAGAAGTACATGGTGGTTAGATCAAAAACTGGTTAGGTGACATTTGGGTGCTTGGGAAAAGGGTCATTGCAACGTTTCAAGAACAGGTGAGTCTCTATGTTTTCAAACCTCTTTCTCTGGTTTAGTCTTCTATTTGTTTGAGGGCAAGCAAAGGCTAAGTCTGGGGGAGTTGATATATCATGGTTTTTACCCCGTTTAAGCCACGATATAAGTCCGTTTTATAGAGTCTTTCTACTATTTTGTAGTGTTTTAGAGTCTTTTACAGGTTTTAGTTTGGAGCATAATTGGAGATATTTGAGCATTTTGGAGCGAAGCAGACGTTTGTGTAACTGAGTACCCGATTTGAATTATCAGTGTCGATCGATACCCCATTGGTATCGGTCGATACTCATCGAAGCACACACGACCCGCGACTTTAATGAAGAGTTGAAGAATTGCAAAATTGCCCAGAAGACTTTATTATTTACAAGAAGCCCCAAAACATGATTTATGTTATTTAATAGGATTTTATAGCCACTTGGATGACCACGCTTTATTTTACTTTGGTTTTGTGAGAGAGCTTTTTGAAGGGAGACAAGTCTGAAACTCTGTTCGTCTGAGAGAAGATTTCGAACCCTTTTGTTACTCTTTCTGTTTTATTTTATGATTTATTCAAACATGTTTATTGCTTCAATTTCCATGTCTAAGTAGATGTCTTGTTAGGTTCAGGGTTCTCAATAGGATTTTCTCTGAATGCTAGGTTGATTAGTTATTAGGATTCACCATCTGGATTAGTTCTTCACCATAGGTTGTTTGCAGAGCTAATTCTAGGTTGACGAATCTAGAACTTAGATCTTAGGATAATTGATTAGGCGCGAGAGTGCGATTAATTACCTGATAGAACCTAGGGTGCGCAAAATAACTATTCGCAAAGAGATTTGGTTTACTTGTTTTGTGAACAAATCAAACTTGAACTAAAAACTGGTTTAGACTTTAGGATTCGCAAAGAGATTTGGAATTCTATGATTTAGACTTAGATAGTTTTCGCAACGAGAGTTGGTTAGCTATACTTTAGTGATTTCAGTTCAAGAACCGCGCTAAATCTGAATCCTACTAGTTAGTTTATCTGCATTCATTGATTTCCTGAGAAATACCCTGAACCTATCTTTCTCCAATTGAATTTACAACCGTTTTAAATTTACATTCTGTTTTCAATACCATTGATCACTTAGCTTAATTCTCACATGTATAATCTATTGTGTGTCTCTATAAAATACTAAAACACTAAGTAAAATGCATGCTAAAATAAGTAAATTATGAGAATATCACTACAACGCACGTTTGTGCACTTGCAGAACTTTTAGGTTTACAAATTTAAAACCTGTAAGTTTCAGAGACGAATCCGCTGGCATAAACTTTTTGGCGCCGTCGCTAGGGAGGAAATTGCTATCGTTCTGTCACACCTTAGAGGTTAGTAAATCGACTCTAGAACAAACTTTTTCTTTTTAATATTTGGTTTTGTTTTTCTTTGTTTCAGGCTTTGAAACATGAACTCGCCTTTGAAGCGAGATAGCTACTACGAGCAGGGTTGCTACGACCCATCTTGTGCTCACTACTCTCACGATTCACACACCAACTTTGACTCGTTCTACATGTATCGGAAACCGGCACCGACCATCTACTCTCGAGGATGATACGAGCATCCTTTTTTCCGAGACGAGCCTTTTGCGTGTCCATTCGTCAACACTCAACAAAACCATCACCATTAACCCTGTGAATTCTCGGACCAGCACATCTTCAACTCAAAGATTAGCATGCGTTTGGAGCATCTCAACGTGATGCTAAATCAATACCTTGACTGTCAAGTGGTAACCGAAGCGGCGATGAACAAGAAGCTAGACACAATCTACACCGAATTCAACAAGAATTTCGATGATCTTGCTGCTCACGTCAAAGTCTTTGAAGAGCATACCCTTAAGGATGCTACAACACTCAATGAGAGGATGTAACTCCTTGAAGAAGAACAAGGAAGACAAAAGTTCGATATCCGAAAAGCTAATGATGGGGTACGTACTTTGAACTATAAGCTTGATGACTTGGATAACTCCATCAATGAAAACAGTAACACTGCCTACGACTACACCCTCGAGCTGTGGAAATGAGTAGGATAAGTTGAAAACAAGATGAGAGAGCTCGATCTTACACTAGATCGACTCATTTATGCCATTGATGAAGTGAAAGAGAAAGTGGAGAAAGTTTCTAAAAATCATGAGGAGCATGCCACAACACTTGATGTTCCTGCCTCTGACCTACAAGAGAAACCCAATGACTCACTAGAACCAGAAAAACCGAAGGAGATGGAGAAGACGACGAATTGAACAAGTTCCCACAGACTCCCCTCACCGCGGTCGCAGCCCCTCTTGCCGCGGCCAAACCACCTTTTGCCGCGGGTGCGTCCTCCCGACCTGCGGCCGACCTGCCTTTCACCGCGCGTTTGTCCCCTCCACACGCGGCCAGCTCCTGCTCGCCTCACATCGGACGTACATTTCGAGTCCCTTTCACCCTCCTTCGAGCAAGCCATCTTTTCCATTGATTCTCAAGCTTCAAAAAACCCTTCGAGTGACTTGGAACAAAACTTATATGCACCTTGCAACATGGTTCGGTCTACTCAATCATCCGAGGAAATTGAGAAACAATACTCCAAAAAAGAAGACCCAAGGTTGTTCTTCCGCGAATATGATTTTAGTTCGATGTATGGCTCAGCCTTTGAACCAACACCTCCTGCAAGTCCAATACCCGAGGAGCCAAAAACACAAACCATCTCCCGAGAAAGATTGATCGAATTTAATAACTTCGTGAAATCAATCCCGATGAACGAGCTTTTCTCGGACGTGTGGGAAAAAGGTTGTCTACAAGCATTCTTCCGCTACAGCAAGGAGAGTAGAGAAGACATTTTCACCTACTTCAAGAGAGCAAGGCATTCGACAACACCATATGGTATGTCTTATGCTATTCGTATATTTTATCTCGAGAAACACAAAAGTTACCCGAACAAGATTAGTTTGCAAAAACTATAGCAATTCAATAGCGTGGTTCATGATCTACCTCGAGGAACCACGTTTGCTAGAGCGTGCATGGACCACATTGTGCGATTCGAAACTCACACAATCAATTTTTGTCGAGACTTTTAGAGGGAATCGAAATTTCTGGAAAAACACAGTAAGAGATCCAAAGATTGTGGTTTTATTATATGTTCTTTAGAAATCGATTGTGTAGAAGATATTGCTAAGTGTTTCTGCTAGGGTAAAAACATGTTCGCTCTATGAATGACTATGCTCATTGTTTATACATGTTTCGTGTACGAGAATCTCGGACAGAATCTGGAATATTTATTTTTCTCTTGTGCGGCCACCGACTTAGGGTAATCAATGATCTGGGCTTTGAACTCGGCCCACAAGTTGATGAGAGGTTTGTATCTCGGCCCATTTGTTGATGAGATCAGTCTTTCGAGGTGAGCTGATCTGCAGCGGCCTCGGTTCAGTGGAAAGATGTCGTTGCTTTGGGCTCGACTTGGCTTTCGTCCTCTCAAGGTAGAATTACCTTGGTGAGTCTTTTGTTCTTCTAGACGAGGTGAAAGGAGGAGCTGTTTTATACGACTGTCATGATTTGGCTCGGACCTCCATACTCTTTGTGAATCGGTAGGCTTCATGTTAATCTTGGGTGGACGAAAACCGACCCCAACAGTTTGCCCCCAGCTCGTCTGACTCAAGAGTGATTGTGGCGAGGAAGGATTTATTGAAATCAAGATTAACTGAAGCGTCGAGCTGACCATTGAAAGTTGACGACGAGGCGAAGCAAATGATTTATTTTGTTGGCGCCGAGCCCCCTTTTTTTTTGTAGTGAGGACATAGTAGGACGTTGAATAATCCATTTGCCTCGGTGTATCTCGGGCTATACAAATTTTTTATAATGTTTCTTCTGCCAGTTGATGTTTATACACGTGTTCATGCATTTGCCTTAGATATCTCGGGAATCGCAAGCGTTTTTGTTTATTTCCGAGGTCACGCGATTCCATGCGCCGAGTTGTCTATAAGTAGCGAGATGTCTTCCTCATTATTTTTATTCTCCTCATTTGCCAATCTTCCGAAAACTAGGTAGTTCTCCCCTCTCTCTCTCTTCTCTCTTCTCTCTTCTTCCGTTTATTTTTCCAGTTAGGGTTTTCTGATTTGCCACCGCGCTGTTTAGTTTATTCGATCTGAAGTGTGGCGAGCCTTTGAATTTTCCGTTTCATCGTCCTATTCTCCGATTCGTTTTTGTTGGTCTGTACTTGATCACTCTTACCGAAGCGTGACGTATGGTCTAACTGATTCGGCTGGTTCAAGAAATTCTTCTACGAGGCTCGGCCTCGATCCTGTGAATGATGATGGGGCGAATAAGTCCCCCTACAGTGGGTTATTCGGCCGAGCTACTAGAATTCGACGAGGGCTTGGAGCGAACAATTTCGTGTCAAGAGGCGGGTCCTTCAAGCAAGCCCGAGCCCAAACGCCCGAGGAGAAAAGAAAAGGTTCTTCCCGGATCAACTCTATCTGACGATAAATCCCTCGCCGAGCTGAGGCGACGTTTCAAAATTCCCAAAGAAGTTGAGTTTGTCATTTGGAAACACGGGATCACTCTAAGCCAAACCACGCCTCCGGGACCTTGTAATCTGATTGGGATCTTGACCAGATGTGCGAAGTGTGACGTCGAGATCAACCTCAAGTATCTCCTGAATCTTCTGGAAACCCGAAGGGTTCCTAATTCGGGAAAAGTGTATATTTCAAATGATAGGAATCGACTAAGGACCGGCTTGCTGTAGGTACGGTAGAGGTTGATAGATCCACGACTTCAAGGGATTCACGAGGAGAGATGCTAAGGCATGAGAAATGATCTCGAAAATCCTTAGGCCCAATCGACAATGAACTCGTTGAAACGAGGGGGTGGCTATGATGCTTGAGGGATTCGGGAACAAGGATGATAGAGCATGGGAGATGAATCCCGAAAATCTTTTTGCCCCTTATTACGAGAAGAATCGAACAAACAACAGATCGAAGGTTGCGTCAAGATGTTGCGGAATTACACTCGATAAACCGAAGGAAATTTCGATGAATAACCTTTAAAGAAATCGAAGAACAACAACAAAGCTCTGAAAAATATTTGATTAAAAATGATAAGGTATTTTCGCAAATGAGGGAGAAGAAGAGATAAAAAGAAAAACAAAGGGAAAAGTCAAAGAGTCATTCTCAAAAATGAGAGAATACCCCATCGAAAATTACAACAGAATTTAATATAAGTTTGAACGTCTTTTGGAATTCCGCCAAAGAAATCCTCGCGGAAAATCTCCCCCGGAAAAATCCCTCGAAAAGTCCCTCGGAAAATTCCCCCGCGGAATTCTCAATAAGTCGGGCCGTTAGACGGTGTAAGCCGGTTGCCTCGTTAAAACCTCTATACGGAAATTCCATTGGGACAAAACCGTATACAGGAAAAAGAGTACAACGTGACTTACACAAACGGCCAAACCTCAAGAAGAATTCGAAGATAATAAGGTGAGGACGGGTTGCGTAAGTTGATCTTCCTCGATCCGGAAATCCGTAAGTAAGCTCCGCACCGCTCCTGCTAGCTTCCGTGCCTTAGACCGTGTGACAAGATCTTCCCAAAGATCGGCACTTAGAAGTTGGTAAAAGGATAGGCTTGTCTCAAAGAAACCGTGAAGTCTCAATGAACAAGGATGTGGAACGAATGATCGCACAGGAGATGCGGAAGGATCCTGATATACCGGTGATCCCTTGGATATGACGCACCAAGACGGATCGGGGTGATTGTGGATATTACACACCAACAATCGAAAATGATCAATGGATATTACACACCATGATTGAAAGAAGAGAATCACTCCCAAAGGGTTTTTCTAAAAATATTGATTAAAAATCTGAGTCTCACAAATGAGATTACATGAGTTTATAAAGAGAAAGAAATAAAAAGAAACAACTACTAAAATCAAACACATCTCGAAATTCAGACTTTGCATTAAACTCCTTGTCTCCAACGCTTCATTTCCATGCGTGAGACCCTTGCTCTTCCTTGGGTCGAGTTTGTATTTGATGCTGGGCCTTAGCAAGGTCTTGACCAATTGGGCTTTATTAAAACTAGAATCTACTTCACTTCTTTTGCAAATATGGTCGACATTCTTCATTTCCCATGTGCATGACATTTTTGACTTTTCTTTGTCGAATTCTTTATTATGGGCTTAACGTAAATATTCACGTTGGGCTTGTTAAACCGTGATCCAATTTGTTGATCTTTTTGGATTAAAATTCAGACTTCTTCAAGTAGCCCACGAAACTGTTGGAGCAAGTTTGCTATGATCACATCATGCCCCTCCTCTTGAAAAAAGATTTGTCCTCAAATCTGGTTTACGTACATCAAAAGGAATCTTTTTCTTTCTCTTTTTTTGATTTTTTTTTTTAACTAAAATAGATAAATTAAAACACAGAAAAAAATGATATGGAAGAAAAGAAGATGAAAAGGTAGAAGATGAAAATATAGAAAAGTGAAAAGATGATTTTTTTTTTTTTTTGATTAGAAAATGAAGAGATAGAAAAGAAAGAAGATGAAAAGAAAGAAAATGAAAAGATAAGAAAATGAAATAATGATAATACCGAACTTCAGAGTGTGCTCTGATACCACTTGACAAGATCTTCCCAAAGATCGGCACTTAGAAGTTGGTAAAAGGATAGGTTTGTCTCAAAGAAACCGTGAAGTCTCAATGAACAAGGATGTGGAACGAATGGTCGCATAGGAGATGCGGAAGGCTCCTGATATACCGGTGATCCCTTGGATATGACGCACCAAAACGGATCGGGGTGATTGTGGATATTACACACCAACAATCGAAAATGATCAATGGATATTACACACCATGATTGAAAGAAGAGAATCACTCTCAAAGGGTTTTTCCAAAAATATTGATTAAAAATCTGAGTCTCACAAATGAGATTACATGAGTTTATAAAGAGAAAGAAATAAAAAGAAACAACTACTAAAATTAAACACATCTCGAAATTCAGACTTTGCATTAAACTCCTGGTCTCCAACGCTTCATTTCCATGCGTGAGACCCTTGCTCTTCATTGGGTCGAGTTTGTATTTGATGCTGGGCCTTAGCAAGGTCTTGACCAATTGGGCTTTATTAAAACTAGAATCTACTTCACTTCTTTTGCAAATATGGTCGACATTCTTCATTTCCCATGTGCATGACATTTTTGACTTTTCTTGGTCGAATTCTTCATGATGGGCTTAACGTAAATATTCACGTTGGGCTTGTTAAACCGTGGTCCAATTTGTTGATCTTTTTGGATTAAAATTCAGACTTCTTCAAGTAGCCCACGAACTGTTCGAGCAAGCTTGCTATGATCACATCACCGTGTGATAGGTCCTGTTGGGATGATAATATGCTCAAATTAATACCCTAAACAGTACTAAAGTAGTTGCTGCAGTATATTAGGGGTCGAACACAAGAACTCAGAGAAATCGCACAATAGATTGTATAGTTATCAAATCAAGCTAAGCTATTCATATTAAATAAAAAGCAATAAGCAGTAAACGAGTTGTAATTCAATGGGAAAAAAGATAGGTTCAGGGATATTTCTCAGAAAATCAATGAATGCAAAATAAACTAACTAATCAGGGTTCAGCTTACGCACGGTTCTCGAACTCAAATCACTAAGGTATAATTAACCAACTGTCGTTGCGAAAATTATCTAAATCTAAACTTCAAAATCCCAAATTTCTTTGCAAATTCCTACGAAGAAATCAGCCTTAATTTCAATTTTGATATGTTTACAAATCAAATAAACCAAATCTCTTTGCGAATAATCAATTTGCTCACCCTAAGTTCTATCAGGTAATTAATCGCACTGTCGTGCCTAATCAATTATCCTAAGATATAAGTTCTAGGTGATCAATCTAGAATTAGCTTTGAGAACAACCTAAGGTGAAGAACTAATTCAGATTATGAACCCTAAATAACTAATCAACCTAGCATTCAAAAAAATCCCTTATGAGAATCCCTAAACCTAACAAGAGATCTACTCAGACATGGAAATTGAATCACTAAACATGTTTGAATAAATACTCAATAGAAAATAAGAAAGAGTAACAAAAGGGTTCGAAATCTTCTCTCGATGAACATAGTATCAGACTTGTCTCCCCTCAAAAGCTCTCTCACAAATCCAAAATAAAATAAGCGTAGCCAACAAAGTGGCTGTAAAATCCCTATAAATAACCTAAATCACGAATTGGGGCTTCTTGTAAATATTAAAGACTTCTAGACCAAGTTGCAATTCTTCAACTCTTCATTAAAGTCGCGGATTGTGTCTGCCTCGATGGGTGTCGATCGATACCAAGGAGGTATCGATCGATGCTCGACGTGAAATCGGGTACTCAGCAACACAATCTTCAGCTTTGTTCCAAAATGCTCCAGAAAGCTCCAATATCTCCAGTTATGCTCCAAACGTGCTAAGACCTGTAAAAGACTCTAAAACACTACGAAATAGCAGAAAGACTCTATAAAACGGACTTATATCATGACCTAAAAGGGGCAAAAACCATGATATATCAACTCCCCCAGACTTAGCCTTTGCTTCCCCTCAAGCAAAAACAGAAAACTAAACCAGAGAAAGAGGTTTGAAAACGCGGAGACTCACCTGTTCAGGAACCATCGCAGAGATCCTTTTCCCAAGCACCCAAATGTCACCTAACCAGGTTTTGATCTAACCACCATGTACTTCTCCGTAGACAATCGCAGCTTTTCTAGACTCCTCACATTATCTCACAGCATTGTTCAAATAAAGCCCTCATCACCAGTTTCATCGCTGCAGCCAATGTTCAAGAACCTTCTAGATTCTTTACCATACAATATCATGACAAGAAACCACCCCCAGACTTATTTCTTATTATGTTCTCTCTTTTTTTTTTTTAGATATGCATATACATATCAAGGTCCGAAACGCGAGTATTGATGGTGTTTGCCACCGAATCCCCAATTCTTTCCTCTCTATGTATCAAAGGTTTAGGCGAATAGTGGTATCACGAGAAATTTTCCTAACCTCGCTTTCAACATTTGTGTGATCATTCCCTCTTAAGTAGAATAATGGGATCGCTGGAAATTTTCCTAGCCCTCTACTCATAAGAAAATCATTTCATCTTTTATGCTCTTATTTATCAACTTATAACAGGGGAGAGAGATACCATTACTTTAAACATATGGGTTCCTTTGTTAGATATCAATGATGAATCAAGCTCTGTAAACACTAACCACATTGATGAAGTGCAAAAATTTGGCTCAGGTTTCAGAAGAACTCTGCTGGAAACATGGATGTTTTCTAGTCAACTGGTCAGTTCTTGGATTTTTCATTAGTCGATCTAGAGCTGATCCTGCAACACTGGTCACTCAAAAACCAAATCAAAACAACAATTCAAGCACATGATCATCATCTCCAACAAGTTTTAACTCAATAAAACGATTTTTACTCGATGAAACAACTGACTCTAAGAAAAACAAAAACAATGTCAGCAGACACCTCCTCCAGACTGAACAACACTGTCCCCAATGTTATCTAGCCTAGAGTAGGTAAAAGAAACAAAAGAACATAATAAAACGAAGAGAAACAAGAAGTTACCGTGCTGGAACGTCTGGTGTCGACCGACACACGGCCTGGTATCGATCGATACTAGGCTTAAGTCGACATGAACCTTTCCCAATCGCGTAGGGCATCGACCGATACTGATGGGCATCGATCGACACTAAGGCGATTTCGAGTTTTGCTCCTTGTTTATCCCGACACAAACACAAAACGAAAAATAAAAAGAAAAAGAATCAAAAGCAGACTCACCAGTGGGTTGCCTTCCACCAAGCTCTCGTTTAACATCATTAGCTTGACTGTAACGCCACTCAGGCATTGGGTGCATCATCCAGAGGCATTATCTACCCTGCTGGAATCTCGGCTTTCGCCCAATAGTGTTTCACCCGATGTCCATTGATAGTAAATTCATCTCCTGTAGGACTAATCAGCAAGATGGCACCATGTGGTCTGACCTCCTTAACTGTGAAAGGACCTGACCAACGAGAACGCAGTTTACCAGGAAATAATTGCAAACGAGAGTTATACAGAAGTACCTGGTCATTTGGCTCGAAATGTCTGGAGATGATCTTCTTATCATGATAGGCCTTAGGTCTCTCCTTGTACAGCTTGGAGTTCTCGTAGGCGTGGTGCCAAATCTCATCCAACTCGTTCAGCTGAATCAATCTCCTCTCTGCAGCAGGCTTGATGTCAAAATTCAGCAACTTCGTCGTCCACGCTGCCTTGTGCTCAATCTCCACTGGAAGGTGACACGCTTTGCCATACAGCAAGTGAAATGGTGTAGTGCCCAGCGGTGTCTTGAAAGCAGTCCTATACGCCCATAGCGCGTCATCCAGGTTCTTAGACCAATCCTTCCTAGAAGCACCTACTGTCTTCTCCAAAATTTCCTTGATTTGCCTGTTGGAGACTTCGACTTGCCCACTAGTCTGAGGGTGATATGGAGTAGCCACGCGATGATTTACACCATACTTCTTCAGCAACCTCTCGAAAATTTTGTTGATAAAGTGAGAACCACCATCACTTATCACAATTTGAGGTACTCCAAATCGAGGGAAGATGATGGTCTTAAACAGCTTAACGACCACCGAAGAATCATTGGTTCGGCTCGTCATGACCTGAATCTTAGCTTTGTCAACTTCGATTCCTGCCTTAGAAACCTTGTGCCCAAGAACAATGCCATCTTGTACCATGAAGTGGCACTTCTCCCAATTAAGAACCAAGTGCTTCTCCTCGCATCTTTGAAGTACCTTGCACAAGTTATCCAGACAATCCTTGAAAGACGATCCATACACTGAAAAGTCATCCATGAACACCTCCATAAACTCCTCAGTCATGTCTGTGAAAATCGACATCATGCATCGCTGAAAGGTCGCTGGAGCGTTACATAATCCAAATGGCATTCTTCTGTAGGCGAATGTTCCATAGGGACATGTAAAAGTCGTATTTTCCTGGTCCTCTGGATGTATAGGAATCTGGAAAAAGCCCGAGTACCCATCGAGAAAATAGTAGTTTGGGTGACTCGCTAACCTCTCCAGCATCTGGTCAATGAATGGCAATGGGAAGTGATCCTTCCTTGTAGCCGCATTCAGCTTCATGTAGTCAATACACATCATGTGACCAGTGATTGTCCTTGTAGGGATCAGCTCGTCCTTCTCGTTCTTCACTACAGTTATGTCTCCTTTCTTAGGCACAACGTGAACTGGACTAACCCAAGAACTATCTGAGATGGCATAGATAATCCCTGCTTCCAACAGCTTCATCACTTCCTTCCTAACCACCGCTTTCAGGTTCGGATTCAGCCTCCTCTGACACTCAATCGAAGACTTTGATTCATCATCCAGGTGAATCCGATGCATGCATAAGTCTGGTGCTATACCTGAAATGTCATCAAGAGAATAGCCAAGAGCTTTGTGATACTTGCGCTGCTTGTTCAGCAGTAAGGCAATCTCTGCGTTGTTCAAAGAAGCGTTAACAATGACTGGGTATGTAGAATTATGACCAAGAAAACTATACCTCATATTTGCTGGAAGTGGCTTTAGTTCCACCTTAGGAGCATTCTCTGCACTCCAGTCTCCAAACCCATCAGCTTGCTTAGAACCGCCGACTAACTCTCCTTCTGGCCGTAGGGTATCGACCGATACCAGAGGGGTATCGATCGATAACGGTGATGCTGAATCAAGCATCTTCGAGTATCCAGCAGTTTTGTGATATATCATGGTTTTTACCCTATTTAGGCCATGATATAAGTCCTTTTTATAGAGTCTTTCTAGTGTTTTGTAGTCTTTTAGAGTCTTTTACAGGTCATAGCACGTTTGGAGGATTATTGGAAGTATTAGAGCTTTCTGGAGCAGTTTGGAGCAGAGCTAAAGATCGTGTTGCTGAGTACCTGTTTTCACGGCCAGTATCGATCGATACCCCCTGGTATCGATCGATACCCATCACAGCAAGACACGACCCGCGAGTTTTCCAAGACTTGAAGAATTGCAAAAGTGCCCAGAAGTCTTTGATAATTACAAGAAGACCCCAGATCGTGTTTTAGGTTATAAATAGGAGTTTTCAGCCACTTGTTTAGGATATGCCTTTTTATTGCTTTTTATTACTCTGGTTTGAGACAAGTCTGATTTCCCTTCGTCCGAGATCAGATCTCAAGAACCTTTTTATTATTCTATTGATGATTTATTCAAACATGTCTTTTGATTCAATTGTCATGTCTGAGTAGATCCACTTAGGTTTAGGGTTTTCTCA
>PKML01068073.1:11328-24702 GCA_002933935.1 Eutrema yunnanense | reverse complement strand
TAACACCAAATTGGTCGTGTCGCACACCGCTTCCTACTAATGGGTCGTTCCAGTCGCATAAAAATGCAACGCATCTCAAACCGAGCATTCCCGGGTACTGAACATCGAAAATCTAACGTACGACACCATAGTATACAAGATCACTATACTGAGTAGATACACCGTAATCTGAAGTTATCGCACTCCTATCATTCCGAAGAATCTTAAAAGCATACCCCCATGTGCTATACATCACATGTGACTGCACGGTTGCTAGTGGAAAGCACACAATTTCTTCTAACCACGTGGGAAATATTTGTCTGTTAGCCTTCTCTGTCGTGACCTGCACAAATAAAATCAAAAAGTGTCAAATAAATCATTCATTATAAAAGTGTCAAATAAATCATTCATCATTCAAAACAAGGCAATTAAAACACTTACATAATCTCTTAACCAACGTCTGAACTCTTCCTGTGTGAGCTCGATTAGCTCGTCGTCTGTTTTGTTCGGAAATGCAAAATGTTGATATGCCATATACATCATGTGAGATTGAAGTAATCATCACGTAAACATATATATAATCAAGGACCCAATACATAATTAATAATTTGGTTCAATATAATACCTCTCATATTCATCAACTTTGTCGTAGTTTGTGAGAATATACATATGCAATTGCTCTCGCTCATGCGTTGAAAATCTCCGCTTCTTTCCTTTTCCACTAAGTCGTCCAATCTCTAAGAATATATGAGGAACATCGACTGGATATAAAGGTATTACGCCTCCGTCATCATGTCGAGCTGGGCTACGACTCTTCATTTTGACTTGTGATGGAAAGTAGAATTAGGTAAAATATGAGGTTTCTTCATTGATGCTCTGTGCGACAATAGAACCATCCAGTTTGCTCAAATTTTTCACCTTTTTCATTAGATGAAACAAATACCGTTCGGAAGGATACATCCAACGGTATTGAACCGGGCCCCCAAGCTCTGCTTCTCTAGTGAGATGAATTGTTAGATGTTCCATAACATCAAAGAAGGAAGGCAGAAATATCATCTCCAAATTGCAAAGGATTACGGGTATATTATTCGCAAGGTTGCGGATACCGTCTGATGTAAGAGCGCCCAAAAATATATCTCGAAAAAGGCACCAATCCCTGCATAATATGCATAACAAATGAATAAATAAATACTAAAGTATTCTGTAAATTAAGTATTAACAAAATTTAATTTAATGATTGTACCTGCAATTGATTCGTGGACATTACGTGGTAGAAGACAAGCAAAGGCAAATGGAAGGAGGCGATGCATCACAACATGGCAATCATGACTCATCATCCCAGTAAACTTCCATTCTGCATGATTGATTTATGTGTTTTACCACTCAATCAATTAAAACTAAAGCTCACACTAATGCAATCATAACGGTTGTCAATGCAGTACTTTAGGATCGAATCCACAGAGACCACAGTTACACTACAATTCTCACAATTATGAAACTAAGCTAAGACAAGATTATATTTGGTTTTGGAAAGAGTAACGAACGCAATTTAAAAGATGTAAATTCAATAAGGCAAAACGTTAGGTCAAGGATTTGTTCTTGGGAATCCAGAGATCATAAATCAGACAACTATTCAGGGAATAATTAAACACAAGTTTCAAACTCAAACATAAATATTAACCAATCCACTCTCGTGCTCATGGTTACTAAACCTAACAACCAAATCCACTCTCGTGCTCATAGAATTCTAGGTCAGCAATAAAGAGCAGGTTCAATATGTTCACGAATCGCCTTAGCATCAACTCTCGCAGGCTAAGGACGATTCGCTTGCTTATGTTCTTTCTATGCAACCTAATCCACTCTCGTGCTCATAGGTTAAACTGTACCCTAATCCACTCTCTTGCTCATAGGGTAAGCTGCACCCTAGTTCATAGACCTAGCGGTTAGCTCAATCCTAAGCAATAAACACAACAATAAGCGAAAACCACAAAAGATAAATCCTTATTTGTGTCTAATTCAATGATTCATGGATCCCTTCGAAACCCTAAACGTAACTATGGAACTACTCAGACATGGTAACGGAGAACAAGCAAGGAGATGAAAAACTCATAATATAAAAAGAGAGAAAGGGTTTAGAGTTCTTCTCAATAGATGCAGAGATTTTTCTCCAAAGCTTACAATGATCAAGAGCAAAAAGTCTGAATAGAAAAAATAGAGCGTAGTCGTCAAAGAGGCTAAAAATAGAGTATATATAGGTCCTAGGTCGAAACAGGCAGTTTCCGGGGTAAAACAGGAAATTCAGAAATTTCTTTTTTCTTCTCGCATGCACGCATCGACCGACGCACTTTTTGCATCGGTCGATTCCAGTTTCTCGGGCAAGCCTGAACCGACCGATGCACTCCTTGCATCGGTCGATTTTGATTCCTCGGGTGGTGTTTGCTTCGGTCGATGCACTCCTTGCATCGACCAGACTTATTCTTTTCTCATTCCTTTTCTGTAGGTTCAATGGCTGATGGAACGCGAGTATTGATGGTGTTTGCGACCGAATCCCCGGTTCATTTTAGTGCCACCCTTTCATTCTAAGGTGTAGGCGAATAGTGGTATCTCTGGAAATTTTCCTAACCTCGCTTCCAACCTTAGTGTGATCATCTCTTTCGAAGTAAAATAATGGAATCGATGGAAATTTTCCTAGCCCTTTACTCGAAAGAAAATCATTTCATATTTTCTGATTTTTATTTTAAATAAGGGGAAGGAATACCAGAACTTTAACACTGGTCGTCTCGTCAGATACGAATGAGGAGTCAAGCTCTGAAGAAACTAGGTCAAGCTTTTTGAATCTTTCTAGAAACATGGATGCCTCTGATTAACTGGTCAGCCTTTAGATTTTCCATTAGTCTGGTCTGAAACTAGCTCTGCAATAATGGTCACTTAGAAGAAAAATCATTACAAGAAATCCAAGATCATGATCATCATCTCCAACAAATTTTTGACTCAATAAAACGACTCTATAAAACATCAAAATGACTCAGGAGAGAAAACAAAAGAAATAAAACAATGTTAGTAATGACAAAGACCCTCCCCCAGACTTACTTCACACCGTCTCGGTGTGAAAATAAACCAAGAAGAAGGTAGAACAGACTCAAAGAAGGAAAATAAAAAGAAAGTCAAAGCTGACTTACATGGGTCGTTATCGGTCGATGCAAGATATGCATCGATCGATTTTTGTTTCTCTGGACGCCCTGCATCGTTTGATGCATATCTTTCATCGATCGATTTCCGATTCTCTAGACCCTTGGCATCGATCGATACCCAGGTGGTATCGATCGATTCTGCTCTGTTCGACCCTTTTTTTTTCCTTGAGACACTTAGACTCAAAACTAAAAATTAGAAAATGTTAGTGAGAGCAAAAACAAAGGTAAATATAAAATATGTACACTTACCGGTGGGTTGCCTCCCACCAAGCGCTTGTTTTAAGTCGTATAGTTTGACTTTGGCTCGGGTATCAGTCAGGAAGAGCGTGAGAGCTTGCCCCTTATATATTGCTCTTCATGGTTCTTTAGATTGAACCGTTGGATCATCCTCAAATTACTTGGAGGTGAAAGGTGGTAGATGCCTCTATCTTATGTCCAAAATTGAGCTTGATCAGACGGTGAGAAGGTCTTCTTTTGATGTCGAACTTCTGACGGTTTGAATTTGTAACCATTAAAACTGTTTTGGGTTACCGTTTTCGCCGGATATTATGCAAAACAGCAAGATAGGATGGACATGTTGATAACAACAATTTCCATGTAGTTCTTCTTTCGCATAGATGTTGCTGAAAATTCCTCATTTCATGTAATATAATTTTTCTGCCATTCCCCCAGACTTAGGTTTTTCTGTGGGATTTTAAACAAATGGCGTCTAAGCTTCGTGAAAACGAACCATAGCTTACCTTTTTGATATATTGACCAACTAACACTCTCTTAGGCTTTTGTTTCATTCCCTTCAGTTTTCACATTTTTCTCCTTTTCTCTTTTTTTTGTAAAAGGGGAAACGCCTTTTTGAGGAAGAGTCTTAGGGGCACAAAATTTACCATTTAATTTGAGATTTTCAAGGCAAAACGAGCTCATTTTGTTAGTGTTTTGCTCACTTAAATATGTTTTTATTACGATTTTAATTTGTATATTTGTAGTGTCAAGACTCTTTTCAGGTTACTTAGGTGAAAGCGATGCAAATTGGAGAAAACCAGATTTTTGGCTAAGTGTCAAACCGTCCGAAGTTCAACCATCAAAGAAGATACTCTCATCGTCTGATCCAGCCCAAATGTGAAGACATTAAAGAAGGACTAGCCATTTTCATTCCACTTGATTTGAGGACGATCCAACGATTCAATCAAAAGTTATATGAAGATCAAAAAGTACCGTCAAGCAGTCTTAGACCACACACCTGTGGCCAGGAAGCACCCGACCACTCTTGGAGAGCACGCACCCGTGGCCAGATCCACAACATCCCGAAAAGCCCGTTTTCAAATCCGTTTCAAACCCATTCAACTATATTCTTCGGGGGAACCCTAAGGACGACCAATAATGAGCATAAGACCTATAAATACATGTTTTAAAGACCCTAATTTGTGTGCCTCATAGGTCACCATGGTGTGCCCCTTTTGGGAGCCACCATACACGATTCTCTTAGCTTTTTATGTTCTTTTTGTTCTTTGTTCTTCGTATATGGAGATATATATTTCTCTTGAACCCTCTTTTCTATTTTGATTGATCTATTATACATTCATATATCTCATCTTTGCTTTCTTCATGTTCGATTAGTTAGTCGTTAAGTTAAGGGATCCATCAAAGGAAATCGATTATGTTCGATAGGGATTACACGAAATAAACTTAGTTGAATTCTAGAACTCTTTCTTTATGGGTCTAGCGTCGCAAACTAGAAACTAATATATACCTATAAATATGTGATAAATAGGATTTTACCTACTCAAGAATCAATCATAAATACACATGTCATTGTAGTGTTTTAGGTGTCAATCCAATCTAGGGTCTAGTTCAATGCAACAAGAATGCAAGATACTCTCTAATTCAAGCTAACAAAGTGGTTTTGGTGATTTAATCTAGCAACATAATTCAAATTTAAACAAACAAACAAGTGAACAAGACTAAAAACGAGATTATAATGATAATAAAGGCAAGCTCTTGGATGGGGTTATGGATTTTGGGTCCTTTCATGATCAATTTAGATGTCAATACACACAAACAAGCATTTTCCTTAGCCTAGAACACCTAAACAAGCTTAAGCCACTCTCATGGTCTTAATCACTTTACTAATCACCAAATCAAGAACAAACTCTCGTTTGTGATAAGATGATTAACAAGCTTTAATCATAGGTTCCAATGGTCCTAATACTCCTTATGGATTTTGGGTCCTTTCATGATCAATTTAGATGTCAATACACACAAACAAGCATTTCCCTTAGCCTAGAACACCTAAACAAGCTTAAGCCACTCTCATGGTCTTAATCACTTTACTAATCACCAAATCAAGAACAAACTCTCGTTTGTGATAAGATGATTAACAAGCTTTGATCATAGGTTCCAATGGTCCTAATACTCCTTAGACAACTACTCTCATAGGCTAAGCAAGCAAAATCCCTTATTTAGTTCTTTGAGAAATTTCATCGAACACCTTGTGTGCATGAAATTTCCTATGATCTAGATTAGCTATCTCTAGCCTAATCTAGCATTATGAACACTAAATAAGAGAGGGAAGATGTAAACTAAGCCCTAGACATCCTATATCTATCACAAAATTCCCCTAATCTACCTCATCCATGAGCTCTAAAATGAGCTAGTCACTAATCATGAAGAATACACCAAATCTCATGAAAGAGGTGATGTTAATCATGATTAGAGAATAGGAATGTGAAAGATTAAAGAAAGAAACAAAGATATAAACTTAAACTTGTATAAAAAGTGTATGATCCCTCTTACAAATCACAAGAACAAGGTTTTTCACTTAGAAAAGAGATAAACCAAGAAAATAGGGGTTTTGGACTTAAAAAAGTGAAAGAGGGGCGAACCGGGTCGACCCGGGATAAACCGGGTACCGAACCGATCGAAATGGGTTAAATATGGTCTTGAGTGGCTCAATACCGAGGTCACAAATCGGTATTGCACATCGGTATTGGACATGGGTTTGTGCGGTTTGTGGTGTTGTAGAACCTTCGGTAAAACCATGATATCTCCTGGAATAAATGTCCGAATGGCTCAAACCACGTCCTGTGGACAGCTAACACACTGGGCTACAACTTTTGTGAAGACTACCGAGGCTAATTCGGATTGGAGACCCTTCGTCCAGCCAGGTATTTCAGGCATGTCGGGTGGCTTTGGCCATACGGACATACTCTCAGTAAAACGGCCATATCTAACGAACCACAAATCCGAATTACCTGGAATCACCTCCTGTAGTCAGCTAATTCACTTGGCTACAACTTTTATAAATACCACGGAAGTTAATTCGGATTGGAGACCCCTCCTGCGTCCATATCTTTCAGACACCTCTGGTGAGCTCGGCTGGTTTGGGTGAGATAAGTGTTACACCGATCAGTCACACCGACTTGTGACGTCGGTGTAATCCCCTGAAGTTGAAATACTGACGTCACAAGTCGGTACATTAATTCGGTATTGAAACAGGAGAAAAATCCCCTTAGTACCGATATGTTGTACTGAGGAGTGACATCGGTGTGAAGAAACTGTCTCGGCCAGGCGGACTTGTCTCTGGTAAATCAGCCATATCTCTCAAACCATACGTCCGAATGACTTGATTCCCAATCCTGTGGACATCTAACTCCTTCCTATACATTTTCCATGAATACTATTGAAGCTGTGTCTGATTGGAAACCCTTCTTTCAGCCACATCTTTCCGGCGTCTCGGATGGACTTTGCATTCTACTTTGGCCCATTTCTCCAAATATCATCAGTTGTCTCCAAATCACCTTAAAACACTCCATATGCATGCTGGACTCACTAAAACCTAGTGCAAACACCTATTACTCTAATTGAGACCAAAATGTCATAAAAACTATGCAAGACACATGCATGAGACACAAAACAATAACAAGAATGCATGCTAAGAGATGCAAAATATGGGAATATCAATATGCCTCTTAGAAAACCTAATTTTGTGTGCTTGCTTTTACACCATTTTTAGTTTAGTTTAGTTTTGTTCTTGCTTTTACTCTTAAACTCTTGTTCTTTACTTTTCGAGATTGGTGAAGAGGTTTCTCACTGGTTCTCACCGGACTTAGTTCTTAAAATCGTGAGACTCTTTCATCAATCTTCTGCAATTTATTTAATCATGATTTTCACTTCATCTATGTTCGAGTAGTTTCATTGTTGGGTTTAAATGAATTATCAAAGGGAAATTATATGTTCGATAAGGATTTCACGAGATAAAACCCTAGCCGATTTCTAGAGCTATTTCTTATGGATAGTTGTTAATGCTAAATCTAGCGTCATGAACTAGAGGCTATTCATAGATGTTAAGTACCACAAATGTGATGGATCTAAAAACATCTGAATCATTATCCATAAGAGCATGTGCGTCGTAAGATTTCAAAAGTATACTTACAGAGTGCCGTGAATTAAGAAGAACCAGTGCGAACAACACGATCTTCCGCGCGGCTAGAGACGAAAGCTATTGGTCAAGCGTATAGATTGTTGGTGCGTAGGATGTACGAAAGTAGGCTACGCAGTTTATTATGTTCAGTTCGTGGAGTTGAAATCTAGAAACAGTTACTAAGAGCTAACGAATCATGATTGAATCGAGCATACCGTAAGATATTCCTGTCGACCTAACACCGTTTTATCATAGTTTACAAATCTTTTTTCCCGTCTTATTTTCAAGCCATCGATTTTCATCTTCTCTTTACAAGCAATTTTTCGTTTTTACGCTCTTTACATTTTCGTGACAAAAACCCTTATAAAAACCTATTCTCGTCTTATACTTCCTTGTTATTCTCTGTCTACGGTCTCACAGAACAGCTCTCTCCCCTTGTGGATCAATACCTAAAGTAATACAACGCACGTATATGCACTTGCAAAACCTTTGGGTTTGTAAATTTAAAACCTGAAGTTTCGGAGAACGAATCTGAGCGCATCAAGTTTTTGGCGTTGTTGCCGGGGAGTTAATCACTACCGTTTCTGCCACACCTTAGAGGTTAGTAAGTCGACTTTAAGACAAACTTTTTTTTTTAATATTTGGTTTTGTTTTTCTTCGTTTTAGGCTTTGAAACATGGATTCGCCTCTGGTGCGAGATGGCTACTAAGAGTCGGGTTGCTACGACCCATCTTGTGCCCACTACGGCAAAATGGTCAAAATCAACAAGTACTAAATTTAGTGTGCCGAAAAAAACCCGAACTAAGATATGGTGCCATTTCCTACCTAAACAACACAAATATTCAAATTTGCTACATGAACTCTTATATGTCAAAATCTACCTTGACTAACTGTGACGTTAGTCAACTGTTAAAAAACGCTGACAAAGCGTGACGGAGTATGACTTGGCACGACACGTTGTCACCTAAATAAAACGATGTCGTTTTCATTGTTTGAAAAATAAAATAAAAAACAATTTCTGTTCTCTGGACTCGAACCAGAGACACTGGAAACCATTGACAATTGAACCATGAGACATTTTTGATATTTCTTACAAACATATATATATATATTAATATATTGATATTTCTTACAAACGCTGCATCTTCTTCTTCTCCGATCTGTTTTCACCTAATATTCACATAAACTAAATCTAGATTTCGAATCCCAACCTCATCCAAATCCGTAAATGTCTATCTCTCCGAGCAATATCCAAGATTCTTCTCTTGTAAATTGATAATCTCATATTTTATATCTTTTAGCATGCATATTATTTGGTGTTTTGTGTCTCATGCATGTGTCTTGCATAGTTTTTATAGCATTTTGGTACTTATTAGAGTNTTCAGTGAGGTTCCTCCGTATGATTCAGAATCGCAGGTTTCAGATTTCAGAAATCAAATGAAACCCAGAAATAGCAGCAACACGAAATTCGAGAAACCCAAATCCAATTAGGGTAAAGTAAAAGTATTATACACAAACATGACGAACAAATTGATCTAGTATATATACAATTTCAAACACGAAAATTGAAGAAAATGTTATAGGATTATTGGGTTCTGGTTTAGTATTCCAATTATGTAAACCGGTTTAATGTGTCTAAAACGTTAGCTATTTCCAGCAAACAATATATGTAGGTCTTCTCGACCATTTGGGTAATCAATCAAATATCAAAATCATCTTCTTCCTCTAAACTCTGATCATCATCTTCATCAATCCACCATTGAATCTCTGTCCTTCGAGAAGTCCCTTCTTCCTTTGTGGTCTTCTTCTAGGCTTAGGTTTACCGTTCCTCGAGCTCTCGGTGAGTTCTGGATCGGATCTATCGGTTACATTAGTTCGCTGGGTTTTACTGTCTCATTGGTATCAGAGCCAACGAGCTTCGGACCCAAAACCATGGCGGACACGATCACAAACAAGCCCCATCAGAAGTATTCATGTGAGCAGGTATATGAGAGGATGGAAAAAGGGTTGTGTTTGTTTTGTGAAGAGCTTGATAGCCCTGGTCACTATCATTTAAAGCACAAGAGGTTACAGATTTTCATGATCGAGTGTGATGATGGTGAATTTCCTATTGCTGGTGAAACTCAAACTGTGAATTTGGGATCTGAAACGCAGGAAGAACCAGATGTAGATGGGAAAGAGTTACTCAAAACTTCTGTTGGCTTGACTGCACAATCTGATATGCTTCCTACGATTAAGGCAAACGAATTGATGGAATCAAATGTTGCAAAAGATATGAAAGCCATATGCATGACTCAAGAAGAAGAATCGAGCCCTGAGAATGAACCAAAGTCACACCGAGCGACTCCTCAGATTGAAGGATTCTTATATCCTCAGGTTCTAATTTCTGACTCGGAACAAACTAGGAACAATATATCGCAACTACATACTGGAATTGGTCATGGCGTTAATGAGTTGATTGCTCCAAAAGAACTTGTTCTAGTCAAAGAAATGAATGTGCTGCTTCAGAAATTGAGAGGAGTCAATGTCCACCAAATCGCACGCCAGCTGTTCTCTTCAATGCATCTAAGAGCACATAGTAAGATGCTGACAACTAAGTTTTCTAAGTCCTGGTGATTCAAGTTCAAAAACAGTTCAAGGAGAAACAAATTGATGGATAATACGTTGTCTTTTGTGGAGGAATTATATGAAGAGGTTGCCACAATATTTGAAGCATACCTGCAACTTTTGAACAAATTCTTGCGTATTTGCGAGAACTATAAGGTGATAGGTTGTTCGGAACACGGTCAAATTGCATATCGAGACGACACTGTCTTCGCAGAGAGTGTTCACAGTGGTGGTAAGACTCGGGAGATAGCACAATGGTTTTATGGAATGCGTTTACAAGAAATTATGAACACGACCAAGGATTTTCAAGAAGGTGTAATCGGGGATTATGGGTCTGAAAGTGAAGAAAAAACTAAAGAAATAACCTGGAGAAATGAAAGGGATTTTCAAAGCCAGGAGAAGCAGAGGAAGTACCACAAGACCTGGAGATTCAAGTACAAACCCGAGTTTCTGTTGAGAGATTTGCTGCAGGCTGAACAACATACACTCATGAGGAGAAGAATTATTAGGAGTAAAATAAGGATGAGGCAAAGTTCAGGGGACATGAGACAATTTATCTTTGGAGATAAGAAGTCTCATATGAAACTCATATGCAAATCTAAACAACTGAAAATGATGAGACAATCACACAGGTCATGGTTGTTGTGCAAGTTTCACGTGAATGACAGATTCATGTTAAAGAAGAAACATAAATGTTCTTCAAGGAAGAGAAAGCTTTGCAAGAATTGGTGGTTTAAGTACAAGCTCAACACATGGTTTAGTGAAGCGCTTCGTTTCTAGAGGAAGAGCACATATGAGAAACTACAGAGAAGCTTCAAATGCAAAGTTTTATATGCTGCCATAGCCCAGAACCAGAGTGAAAGCACACTTGCTGGTACCCATTTACAATCTAATGAGAAATATGTGAAAAATAGCAGGGTTCAAGAAGTTTTAGCTCAGGGAATTATACATTACAATTACAGCCCATCTGCCGTTTGTGAACAAGTTGGTCCACCAGCTTATAGGCCGAAGCATCCACCAGATGCTAAGCTTCACTCTGTTACAGACAATAACTTGCAGAAGAGAAAGGAACTCATTGCAATAATGCAATCCCACCTCATCCTAGCACAGAACATAATGACACAATTTGATGTTTATATAGCATGGGTGCTTAATGATAAGCAGAGAGGGATTGGTTCAACTTCTCAAGTTCAGGAAACTGTTCTAGTTCTGGGAAAGGTGCTTGAAAGATCTTATTATCGAGAGATGGGATTATTTCCACACACATTTGTGATGATCTGCTCTGTTTTTGGTTCCCTAATGACTAATTACCTCACGGAAGACTGGTTTTTGAACGAACCAATGATCAGGTGCTTGCTGTTTAAAATATATGGAGATGGAATTGTGCGAAATGAATTACAAGGTACAAAGTTGTGCTTGCTGCGAACTGAAGTAAAGAGAGATGTTCATATGCTTTTGTTGGGAAATGTGATTAAATGGAAGCAAAGAGGGACTATTACTAATGCAGGAAATAAAAGACTAATGGACACTGCATATGTGATATTCATGAATTTTACATGTTTAACCATATATTTTACTTAAGATTTTTGTGCCATTTGCATGCATAATCACGGTTTTGTCTTGCATTTAGGTCTCATTTAGAGTTTAGGACATTTGCATTAGGTCCTAGTGAGTTCTTGCATTCATTTGGAGTGTTTTTAGGTGTTTTGGAGACATTTGGGATGATTGGAGTGGTTGAGCATCAAGAGAAGGAAGAGCTCATCCGACACGCCGGAAAGATGTGGCTGGACGGAAGCCTTCCAATCTGAATAAGGTTCAATGATCTTTATGGAAGTTGTAGAGGAGTGAGTTATCTGTCCATATGAGTTGGAATCAAGTCATTCGGACATGCGGTTTGAGAGATATGGCTGATTTACCAGAGACAGGTCCGCCTGGCCGAGACGGTTTCCTCAATACCGATGTCACTGGTCGGTGCAACTGCTCGGTGTGGAAACAGAGGGAAAATTCCCTTAGTACCGATGTAAAATACCGATTTGTGACATCGGTATTGAAGGGTCTCCACTCCGAATTAGCCTCAGTGGTCTTCATCAAAGTTGTAGAGGAGTGAATCAGCTTTACACAGGAGTTTGAATCGGGTTATTTGGACGTATGGATAAGGAGATAAGGCGGATTTACTGAAGGTATGTCCGTCTGGCCGAGAGAAGATGACACCGTCCAAATAACCGGCAATACGAAGGCCTTCCGATATGAATCAACTTAAACGGTCTTCATAAGAGTTGTAGAGGGACGAGTTAGCTATCTACAGGACTTGGATTCAGGTCATTCGGATGTCAGGTTCAAGAGTTATGACCGATTCACTGAAGATGTACCAAAGACTTGACCGGGTCAAAACCCGGTTTGTTCCGGGTTGACCCGGTCCGACCCAAACTCATTTAAATATTGAAAACCCTATTTTTTTTAGATCTAAGTTTTCTTCTTTCTAGAGTTGGGTTTATCCCAAACTCTTCTTATGATTTTGAGAGGGATCTTGATTGTTCTTCATACAAATGCCACTCTAGAGAAGATATCTTCACCCTTATCTTTATATTAATGCATCTTCTTTACCTTTATTTCTTCTTCTTTTATGTTCTTCATATTTAGGCATTAGACCCCTTTTTGTTGGATCTTAGATTTAGCTTGATTTAGATGGTTTGATGGTTGATTGTTGATGCTTAGGACTAGATAAACATTTGTTCTCATGTTAGGAAGGATCTCAATGCTAGGATTGAATTGAAAACTCATTTTCTAGAACTTAGACATCTCATGCACACAAGATGTTCGATGAAATGTCTAGAAAACTTCTAAGTATGCTTTTCATTCTAAGTGATTGGTGGATGCTGACTTTAGGATGAATTGTTGACTAAAATGGACTTGTGGTAAACTATGGATTATCTAAGTGATCGGTGGATGCTGACTTTAGATGATTCCTACAATGATTAGTGTCATGGAAGTGAACTAATTGATATACTCATATATTGCATGTTTTAGCATGCATTTCATTTAGAGTTTTGTGTCATTTGCATGCATAATCATGTTCTTGTCTTGCATTTAGGTCTCATTTAGAGTTTAGGACATTTGCATTAGGTCCTAGTGAGTTATTGCATACATTTGGAGTGTTTTTAGGTGTTTATCGAGAAGCAGGCC
>PKML01068013.1:0-40337 GCA_002933935.1 Eutrema yunnanense | reverse complement strand
GTCCCTAATGCTAGATCTAGCTTGAAAGAGTGGGTCTAGATCATTGGGCATTTCATGAACACCAAGTGTTTGATGAAATGCCAAGACCAAACTAGACAAGAGATTTATGTTCCTAACCTAAGACATTAGTTGTTTAGGGCATTTCTTTGGTTGATCTTGTTATAATTCTTAATGCTTGCTAATTGATAATCCACAAATGATGATTTGCTAATGGGTTTGATAATTAGCATAGAGATTAGTTGCTTGAAAGAGAACTAATCTAGATTAGAGATCTATTGCCTAGGGATTAGCTTCATGAGTAATTGAACACCACTAATTGAGCTTGGATCACCCTATATCAATAACCTCGTCTCTTGTTCCGCTTTTATTATTTGAATCACTTCTTACTTAGTTATTGTAGTTGCTTAATTTGGATACTTAATCCCAAATCACACTTGTTTAGTTTAAATTACATAGATTCCTTGCATCCTTAGTGATTAAGCCTATTCCCAATTATGGATTGATAACCTCTTATACTACATCGATAAGAGGGTATTGATACCTCTAAAGGATACCAAAATCCTTGTATCAGGAGTTGATATTCTCATATATTACCCTCTTTAGCATACATTTTACTTAGACTTTTGAGTCACATTCATGTATAATCTCATCTTTCATTTATGTTTTGGTCTTGTTTAGAGTATAGGATGTTTGCATTAGGTCATAGAGAGTCTTGCATGTTATGGAGTGTTTTCTAGGTACTTTGAAGCATCTTGGAGGTGATTGGAAAGTCTCGGAGCTAAGCGCGTTCGGCCATGGATTTGGAGAAGGAGCTTGAAAGGATCGGAGGTTTCTGGACCACTGTACCGCCCCACATCCAACCGGTACCACTCATCCGGTATTGGGGCAGGAGAAAATGCCGATCCACGGCATTAGTTTGTACCGGCCCAGCTCCATCCGGCACGCAAAGGCGACACCTGTACCGGCCGGCACCCACACGGTACCAACCATCCGGTACTCGGACAGGAGAATTTACCGATCCGTTGACAGCTCTCGTACCACTCCAAACTTGTTATTCTTGAGGGCAACCAAACTTGCTACAACATCAGCATAGAGAGCATAGATCGGGCCATAAGCATGAAGAAAATATTCTTTTCCGAGCAGATGAGACAATGGTTCATACCTGCGAAATTCCAGTTTTGATTCCAAGCAGAATTCAAAAATATGTATATGAGTTCTCCGTTTTGTTCTCGACTTTTTACCATTTGAGCTTAGGATCTGTGAAAACTGGACCCTTTTTCAAGCATCCTAGGTATGTTTGAGAGTGACTCCGCTCTTTCGCCAAAAGCAGAGAGAGTCGATCTGTGAAAAAAAACAACAGAAGTTCATACAAAGGCCAGACTTTTTTTTTTTTTTGGTCCTGAAGACAGAAATCAATCATAAGAGATAATCAACTGGCCTCAATTAGTATATATCATCGTCAGCTTTGACATAGAATTCAGAATCATAAAGCGCGTATGCAGCTTTGAAGAAAGCCAAACTATGTAACAAAAAAAAAGAATAAAGACTACCACGTGTTAGAGCCTTTTGAATCATATTGTGTCAGATAAGATCTGGAGAAGAAAAAAAAAAAAGCAAATCACTCTCACTAACGTTTTCTAAGGGAGCTTACTGTACTCCTCTTCGATATCTAGCAGTACAAAGTCATCATACTCTGCGATTTCCCTTCTGAGCTCAGCCATGTATTAAAATAAAATTCCAAGTGAATGTACGATACCATGATCATATTGAGAAGTCTTGTTTCCTTATCGACAAACAAAAACCACCGGTCTACCATTGATATAAGCATCACAAAGGCTTATATGTGCGTGTGTTATAACCTGTGAGAAAAACAAAAATCATGAATATTATGTTTTTTGAGATTTGGAGAAAACAGTTTTCATTGATAATAAAGCTCTTGTAACATCAGTGTCCTATGCGCTAACCTTCCAGTGAAACTGAGGCCTCTGAAAACCCTACAAAAGCAAAAAAAAAGAGATGTAATAGTTAGCAAAATCAATGAACGAACTTAAGAATAAAACAACCCAATAATATAGTCATGTTAAAAACGAACAACAAGCACTACGAAATATTAAAAAAAAAAAAAAAAAACATAAACAGAATACCCTACCTCGGATGACGATGACAATTGTAAAGAACCAGCCAATATATAATAGAATCAAGCTAGGGTTTCGAAAAAATCAGTTATCAATCGGGCTTGTAATCAGTTATCAATCGGACTATTGTTCAGTTATCAATCGCAAAAAACTCATACGTCTATTGTATTAAACGGCCCAATACTAAACTAATCCGGGTTTTATAAATCGGTATGACAATCAGATAGAATTAATTTTTTACTAAACTTAATTTGAACCATCGGTTAGGGTATTAACGATTTTTTGAACAGGGACAAGAGAATAATTAGCCACGCTGAGAATGAATGAGAGAGCTCTATCCCTAAATCTCACTTTGCTTATATTATATATGATGATGTATTTTCAACTCTAATTATACATCTTTTCATTCATGTAAATGCGTTCTACGGTTGTCTATTTTCATAAAAACTCTTATGCTTGTACCTTTCAGTTTATAAAGGTTAATAGGATTTTGCCTTTTTGTTATTTGATAGGTGCATTTATGCCTATAACCATTTATTTCATTAAAAGTTGCTATTTTTTAAAAAAAACACATATGCTTTTTCAACTCTATTTATACATCATTCATGAATACTAATTTCAGAATACACTCAACTTATAACTTTACGAAATATACTATTATCGTCATTTCTCTTTTCCCCTCTTACCTAAAATTTATATCGATTGCATTCTCTTAATTTTTACTTTGTGGTTTTGAGTGCTTCGAACTTTACTTCTTTGTTACAAAAGTCTTACGTACATTCTTTCTGATCGAATATGTCTCTTTGATTAATTTTTGTATGATTATTTATAATTTAGACTGGAAATTTTCTAGATTTTTCTATATATGCATGGTTTTGTTCAACGACTGTAGATTTTGGAATTCTGATTCTAGAAATTGAACTATTACACCATTGTTTTTGCATAAATCAACACTAGGATTTAACCCGCGCTAATTATAGCGCGGAGTAATTTTTTTTAAAGAAATTGTTTTAAAATTTAAGAAAATCGCTTTTATCTGAATTTTACAATATAGCTAATTAATGATTATTGATTATAGATAAAACTGTCAATTTGTAATAATTTGTCTATTTAACCCGTTTTGCAGTCAACTAAAATATTATTCGGGCTGACCCGCAAAAACTTATAATCTTAAAAATATAACTCTAATATGCATCGTTAAATGACTCTATTTTTTGTGGTTAGTCTACGAACTCTTAAAAAAAAATAGTTTTCTTGTGTCTAACTTTTTATAAAATTAGTAAAATATTTTTCAACTTTTGATTTGATATATATTCAGATAAAATATAATAAATTATAATGAGAAATACAGCAATATTTTGAATATATGTTTTTCTTTGAATATATATGAATTGGTTATTATTTTCAAATATATAGTATTAAAAATAATTAATAAATAATCTATTTAATGCAAAATATATACTTTCAATATTCTAATAAATAATTTTAAAAGACTATTATATCCTTTCCTATTTCAATTATTATTTGTTATTTGTAATGGCATTTTATGTAATAACTTACAAAACAAAGTTCATTTTTTAAAATGTCTTCTTAAATAATATTATAGAGATTTATATTAATAGAATCTAAGTATCCAGAGAAATTCTATGTTATTAACTCCTCCTCTCATTAATAATAGCAAATCTATCAATTTTTTTGTGTAGGATTGCATCTCTGATAAAAATATTTGGTATCTTTTTATTTATAATCAAACTTTTAGTAATCCAAAAAAATGTTTTGAAAAATCATGTCTTTTCATTTTTTCATCTTTTTCACTTCTAACTATGTCAATTTAGATTTTTTTGGATATTCACATATCATTTTTTTTTATTCTAAATATTTTTACGTATAGTTATATTTAACAATTTTATATTTAAAACTTTATATATGGTATTTTTCCCGAGGCCTAGTATATATAAGACAATAGTGGTTCAGCCGTTCAGGGACAAACGTGAAAAAAAAAAAAAAAACCCTAACTTCTACTGAGAAAACCCTGTCGAGCCGTTTTTCTTCTTCCTTGGGAGATCAGATCACAAAGAGAGAAACAAATGATGATGTACGATCTTCCGTCGGATTTGGTAGAGGAAATACTCACTAGGGTTCCGGCCACATCTCTGAAACGATTACGATCTACTTGCAAACGATGGAACGCTTTATTCAAAGACGGAAGATTCACCGAGAAGCACTTTCGTAAAGGTCCAAAACAGTCTCGTGTTCTCATGCTGAAGGAATATAGACTTTGTTCAATGAACGTCGATCTCAATGTTGTTCCTCCCTCTATAGAGTTCAAAGGTGCACTTGACCTAATTGAGGATTCCAATTCTAATTCACAACAAGTTTATCTAGCCAAAGTTTTTCACTGCGACGGTTTGTTGTTATGCATCACCAGAGACGATAATAAACCAGTGGTTTGGAATCCGTGTTTGGGGGAAACCAGGTGGATCCAACACAAAAATGGTTACTATAAACACTGTAGGTTTGCTTTTGGATACCAAAACAACCAATCTCGCCGCATCTACAAAATCTTGATGTTTTGGAAATGTGATGGATTTGAAATCTATGAGTTTAGCTCTAATACATGGAGAGTTGTTAAAGCTCCCAACTGCCTCACAATACGCATAAGATATTGTGGCGTGACTTTGAAGGGAAATACTTACTGGATTTCTGCTGATGATGGCAAAGACAACTACTTACTCAGTTTTGATTTTACAAGAGAGAGATTTAGACGTTTTCGTCTTCCCACACTTCTGAATCGTGGTTGTTATATGGCTTTATCAGTTGTTAGAGAAGAACAACTCTCAGTGTTAAAAAAGAACATTGGTTCATCAGTGGTGGAGATGTGGGTGACCAATAAAATTGATACTGAAGCAGAGTTGTCATGGAGTAAATCCTTTGCAGTGGACTTACACACTACTCACGGTGATCTTTTTCATGCTTTCACGAGTCTTTTAATCGACGAGAAGAAGAAAGTGGCCTTGTGTTCTGATTCATTATATCAGAACAGCAGGGACGTGGTATTCACTATTGGAGAGGACGATGTATATTACACAGAAACCCCTTATGAAAAAAAACAATGGTTGTGGCGTTATGACGAATATTGGTGGCCATTCATTTTCAATTATGTTCCAAGTTTGGTTCAAATCCAATCAAAATAAGCAAGTGATTTCTTGCAGCTCTTTTTGATTTTTTCCTTGTTTTTGAATAACTTAATGAATGTTTTTTGGTACATCAATCACCTCTTACTTTATGATTCCTTTCTTCTTTGTGTTGTTTAGTTTTGGTTTGAGCTCATTTATGCCAAACTTTTTATTTGACGCTACAAATCACTAAGCAGCGAAGTTGTTATCTATTTAATGATGTATACTGCAAATTTTCTACTTGCTTTGGAGATGGGGATAAGATAAACCGGAGTTAACTGGAGCGGTATGGACCAGATGAGACCGACAAATGTCTAACCGTTAGCTAATTT
Organism: Eutrema yunnanense; assembly: GCA_002933935.1. Taxonomy (NCBI): domain Eukaryota; kingdom Viridiplantae; phylum Streptophyta; class Magnoliopsida; order Brassicales; family Brassicaceae; genus Eutrema; species Eutrema yunnanense. The sequence continues at coordinate 34,694 of PKML01068013.1, read as the reverse complement.
TTTGGATTTAGGATTCGAACTGATAATCGGCAAATTTTGTGGTGGAATGATTCAATAATGACAGTCTATTATGAGATTTTCATATAGAGATTTTTGTAGGATTTGCTCTGGATTTAAGATATACTAGGTGAGTACCCGCGAATTTTTTTAGTTTTGATTTTAAAAAAAACATATTTTTCTAGTAATATTTTGTTGTTGTTGGGGCTTTCTCTCATTATTTTGACTGAAATTTCTGGAATTTGCAACGTGCAAGTCATTCGTTCTATCTACTTGTATTTTCTTTTTCGAATTTTGATTTTATCTGTTCTGTAAATTTCTACCGTGCATGCGCCCATTTTGGGATACATATACTCATACATGCCATGAATTCAAGTGAAGCTATGTTAATTTAAGGAATCTGATTATTTCCCCCTTGTTTGTGTTGTTTAGAGTGCTTGTTTTGTGATTGAATAAGATGAGAGATTTGATGAATTTTGCTGCTGTAATGAGACCTGTGAAGGAGCTTATTGTGATGGAATTAGATGATGACGATGAAGATGTTCTTTGAGGTAAAGCGAAAGAAGAGTATATGATGGATGCCGAGCAAGTTAATACTTCAACAGATTCTGGTGAAATTAACCCCTCCAACATGCAACAAATTGTTTGTGCTGCTCCTGATAATGATTGGGATACCAAAATTGATCATCAGTATATATGAAGTTGTTGGATAGTTTCAGAGAAGATGGAAATTCATATCTGAGAGACAATATCCACTAAGGTCTATTAGGTATATGAAGTAGATAACGAAGGATATGATAAGTGTGAACTTAAAGCAGTTATACATATGCGGAGTAGAGAAGAACGAAACACAATTCGTGTGACCAAGAAGAATGTTAAAAAGACATTTTCTATTATAAATCCATGTACAACTATAAAGCATATATTCGAAAGATTTAAGCTAAACTGAAAACAACACAATATGATCGGAAACTAACTTTCAAGAATTCAGCAACTTTTGTGGCCAGTTCTAGCTGTTCATGCGCACTTTGATTTCCATGCCAAAGGAACATGGAAGTACCAGATTGCAGAAGGAAAGCACTCATAAGAGTTCAAAGACTCCTTCATCTTCGAAAAGGTCCCTCATCTTCCTCCTTCATCTTCTCCTACGGATTTCAGACTCAAAAGGTGATTCTCTCCTCTCTTCTATCTGTGATTCTCTTCTCTCTTCTCTCTTCTCTCTTCTCTCTTCTCTCTTCTCTCTTCTCTCATCTCTTCTTCTAATTTTTCAGATCGGTACGTCAATGCCAAATCCCCAATCTGGATCGTCGACTATGTCATCGTCTTCACCACCGTCGATTGCCAGCCCTCTTGTCCCGCCGGCGGCATGCTTCTCCCAGCTTCACGCTCCATATCTGTTTCAGGTACTTTCTGGATTTCGATTCTAGAGTGTTGGATTAATGGTTGAGGAGGATAATTGGTGTATCAATGGATTGTGAAGGAACTCTGGTTTCTGTGAAGTTGAGATTGTTGGAGATTGCTACTCATTTTATTCGTCTTCGAGAAAACTGAGAATTTTGATTGTTTTTTTTTTCTTGATAAGTAACTTGTTTGGGGTATTAGACATGGTTTAGTGAGATGTATGTTGTTGTTTGCCGTTATGATTTGCTCTGCAATTAACACATTTTCTGTTACTTCCATGGTTGCATATGTTGTGTGTTTTCATTGATTGTATCATCAGTATTTACCGTGAAGAGGATAGTATTATGGCTTTTCTTTTCCTGATCGTCATTGGTGTCATAGCAATCATCATCGTCAAGGTATCTCTCAACTCCTTTCTTATACACACACTTGGATACTTGTTTGAGTATTAAGATTTCTTTGTTCATGATCATTTTTTTCATTGTCTTCCACGGTAGAGGTTTTTGACTTTTATGGGAATCATGTTAATCTAAGAACCTATCGAAAGCACAAATACCCACAAAATTTAATACTCTCTCTGTTCTGAAATAAGTGATGTTTTAGTAGTATGCACACAAATTAAGGAAACAATTAATTTTTGTTTTTTTCTATACTAAAACCTCATTTATTATTCATCTGAACCAATGAACAAATAGTCTATAAAATGTAATTGGTCAAAAATAATTAAAAATCATTTAATTTTGCATTGGTAAGTGAGAACATCACTTAATTGTGGAAAAAAAAAACTCTCTAAAACATCAGTTAATTCAGAATGGAGGGAGTATTCAATTAGGGAATGAAGTCTTCTCCTGTAAAGTTGTCTCCTCTATGATTTGTTAATTTCATCTTTCTTCTGTGTACTCATCTTCACTATATTTCCTTCTATATGCTATTTGTGTGGTTTGTGTTCACATATCATACTTGTAACAACTTCTTTTTCCTCTTTGTGGTAGATTGTGAACCCAAACAACAAAGACATCCGTGACATAAACACACCGGGCCTAGCTCCACCAGCCATGAACAGACGTTTACTCTCTTCTTGGTCGGGCCCCTAAGCCCCATGTTGGTGTAGATGGAAGGACACCGCCTCAATTGAGAAATTAACCAGTTTTTATTCCCATGGCTCTTGGCTGCTGCGCATTTGACAAGTCGCAAGAAACAAATTCCCTTTTTATTACAATCCCAGAATCAAAACCATCTTTTTTGTTCATGTGTTTGTATAACGATGACTCTTTTTGTGTTATATCATATGTATGTGAGGATCAATCGTTGCAACAAACAAGGATCAAAACACTAGATTTTTGCTACAAGATGTTTGCTTGATCGTTGTGTAAATAAGTGAAATGAAGAAGGGTTATTTGGTTGAGGCAAACGAAACGTAGCGTATCGATAAGCAAGGCATATAATTCGGCGCAAGTTAGTTTCACTAAACCAACTAACCAAGGTTAAGGTATCATCACTGGCAATTGCAGTTGCAGGGACAGTTATAGTTTCGGTTCCATAATCTACTTCTTCTTATTCAATACCTAAAATAAAACCAATACAAAACCAAAAAAAAACACATAAAAAGTTTTTTTTGTTAAGAACCCCATAAGGGTTCTACCAATAAACTAGTCATTTCTTAAGTTTTTAAAGAAAGGTTCTTAACTTAAGTTTATTAATAAAAAATTCTCTAAGAACTCTTAATGGGTTTCTCCCAATAATGATGCTCTAAACACCATTAAAATACCTTTAGAACCACCATAGGTTGAAAAGGGCAGCAAATTGTGGAGGCTCTTTACCCTCGTATATACGGCCCTGCAAGAAGACTCCATTATTTATCGATCTTTCTAGTACTATTCATTATTTCTTTCAATCAAAAATAAAACATTGTACCTGCACAGGTCTTCCTTTTAACGAGCTTGACTTTGTATTCGCCTGTAAATATCTAAATTATTCTTATCAAAAATAGAAAAGAAAAACCCTCACAATTAAGAATATTCCAATCACATTGCAACGAAATTTATAATGGCTTGCAACGATTTCGTTTCATTTTGTGTGTGTGGGTGTGTCAAGTTCGTAGATATAAGAAGCAATTCAAGAACAATAAGTACCCTGAAAATGGACAAAACCCAGGGAAAAAATCAGATTTCTAAAACAAAAACAGAAATCGAATATTAGGGAAGTCACAAAACGATCGATCGAGATGTCTTTCTATACTCTCACAGACACTTGTGATAGAAAAAAAGTGTGAATAAAAAAGAAGAGAAAATTTAATCGCAGGTAGAAGACACAAAACTGGAAACGGCACGAGGAAACCCAGGGAAAAAAAGTTACAAAGACATCAACAACCTAGAAGACACAAAACTGGAAACGTTTCCTCGTGGTATCGAGAATGGATTTCACCCGCATGAATGCCACCGAAGGAATTAAGATACGGAGATTTCGAGTTATATATAGTTTAATTTCTCAGGTCAAGAAAGTAGAAAAGATGGAGAAGATGAGAAGCCACCTATAAATATTTTGCTGTAACGCTACGATTTAACGCTAGAAGGGAAGAAGGAGAGAAGCAGCGAATATGGTATCATTGAAATGGCACGTGTTCTCTTCTGGGGTGATGACGTGGCAGCACCTTGGAGAGAATTATTCAACTTTTATATAGCAGGGCCTTGTTTGTTTGATCATTCATATGGTCCATCTGGATTGAGATGAGAATTGATGTTTGTTTAAAGGCTTTTTACACTCATTCAGATGAATTATCTGGATGGACAATCTGAATGAGTTTTAAAAATTATGAACAAATTTCAGAATTCATCTGGATGAGTTTGAGATAACCATCCGGATGACTCATCTAGATGAATTTCATCCAAATTTCTGAAATGACAATAAATAAAATCTTGTTTTCCCCCCCAAAACATAATTACGTTTTCCCGCAAAAAAACGTAAAATCTCGTTTTTCTGTCATAACATAAAATCTCGTTTTTCCGCCAAAAACATAAAATTTTGTTTTCCCGCCAAAAACGTAAAATCCTGTTTTCCCGCCAAAAACGTAAAATCCCATTTTTCCATCAAAAACATAAAATCATGTTTTTCAGCCAAAATCATAGAATCCCGTTTTTCCGCCAAAAACGTAAAATCTCGTTTTCCCGTCAAAAACATAAAATCTCGTTCTCCCGTCAAAAACATAAAATCATGTTTTCCCGCCAAAAACGTAAAATCCCGTTTTTCCATCAAACTCATAAAATCTTGTTTTCCTGTAAAAAACGTAAAATCTGGTTTTTCCGCCAAAAACGTAACATCCCGTTTTCCGGTAAAAAACGTAAAATCCCGTTTTCCAGCCAAAAACATAAAATCTCGTTTTCCCGTCAAAAACGTAAAATCTTATTTTTCTGCCAAAAGCGTAAAATCTCGTTTTCCCGCCAAAACGTAAAATCTCGTTTTCCCGCCAAAAACGTAAAATCTTGTTTTTCCGCCAAAACGTAAAATCCCGTTTTCTCGCCAAAAACGTAAAATCTTGTTTTCCCGCCAAAAACGTAAAATCCCGTCTTCCCGCCAAAAACGTAAAATTATGTTTCTCGCCAAAAACGTAAAATCTCGTTTTCCCGCAAAAACGTAAAATCTCTTTTTTTTTGCCAAAACATATTTTCTATTTTCCTTCTAAAAACGTAAAATTCCATTTTCCCGCCAAAAACTTGAAATTTCGTTTTATAAAAAACAAATTATTAAATTTAAATATTTAATGAAAATAGAAATCTATAAATTATAAATTTATATGATGAAATTTCTTATAAAAAATATTTTAAATGAAAATGAAAAAATTTAAATGTCAAAATTAATAATTTGAAAATTATTTTTTTATAAATATTGTTTAGATCATGAATTAAAATTAATATGATTAAGATTTAACTACAAATATAATAAGATTAAAGCATGAGTATTTTAGTCATTTTCATATTAAAAGCACCTGGATGAAGATGTAAAATGATCAAACAAACAAAAGTTCATCCAGATCCATGCAGATGAATCATCCAAATGAATAACCAAAAATAGAAACAAACATCATTCAGATGCATCATCCAGATGAATCATTTAAATGGATCATCTGGATGCAAATGCTAGATGAACAAACAAATGGGCCCTAGATGTATGGGTTAAATCCATTCAAAATAACTCTTTTTTTATCGAGAAAATAACCTCCTCGATTAATCGATCATCTGGTAGTTTATAACACTACCATTTCCACCTCGTCATTCCCAAACTCTTGGCCAAGTCTTAAATTGAGATCGCAAAATTAAGATCGAGCGAGATCACGAACCAATATCAAGCAAAAGTATAGAAGAATGAAGAAATATCTAATATATTATCTTATTATATAAAGCTGGATCTCTCAATGTCATTGTGACACGTATGATAATGTTCAATCACGAGATTGTGACATTTGTCACGGTTATTAATTTAAATCTTGACATGTGTCAATTTAATTAAAAAAAATAAAAATGAATTAAAGTAAATATTAAAAAGGGTTAAACTAAAAAAAAGGTAACCTTAGTAAAAATAAATTAAAGTAAATATTAAAAAAATGTAAAGTAAAAAGGCAATCTTACAAAAACAAAAAAAAGTATAAGTAACAAAAACTTATAATAAAGGAAAGTGACAAAAAGAAACTTAAAAGTTTATAATCTACAACCACAATCAAACTTAAAAAAGAAAAATTATAAATATACTCTAAACTTAATAGAAAATTATTAATATACGATTTAAAATCGATTCATAATCGTAAAAAGTAAATGGAAAAAAGTAGTTATGTTTAGATTAAGAAAAATTAAACAAAAATTATAAATAAAAGCTAAAGTTAAAAAAAACCATATTTTAGTTTAGAATAAAAAAATTAAACAATATATTACAACCCTAAGAAGAAAATGAATAAAAGCCAAATTTTATATAAAAAAAAACATATTTCAGTTTAGAATAAAGAAATTAAACAAAAGATTACAAACCTAAAAAGCTAAAGTTTTTTAAAAAGGAAAGAAAAATTAGTAATTCTTAAAAAAAAACCACAAATTTAAAATGGAATACAATCCTAAAAAGAAAAGGAATTCTCATTCCTTATCTCTAGATAACCAAATTGATACCTTCTCAATTTCATATTCATAATTCTAAAAAGTAAAGTTACTAAAATATTATTTGCAATGACCCATAAGTATAAGAATTAAATCCTCATCGCTTAAGTTTATGATCTCATCGAAGAACCATTGAAAAGTTACCACAACCAATATGTCACGAGACAAATTCCTGCTTCTATCTCTCCAATGTAAAATTTACAAAAAGTATATTTACTTTGTCGGTTTTTTGTTATTATAACTTTGTTTCAAAGTTCATATCATATTCATATATTGTTTTGGTTTCAAATTTGATTTTTTCATAGATATGAGAGCAATATTAAAACTGAAATATTTTTAATATATATCATTACAATCACCATTACACACAAAATACTATCTCAATAAATATAATTGCTCGCATATGATTTTTATCAAAATAATATTTAAAAAAATACCCACGCGTAGCGTGGGTGCTAAACCTAGTTTCCTATTTATAAAATTTTGTATTGATTAAAATAGTTAAGGAAGGAAAACGGCTTGAATTTACAAAATATGCTGATTTGGCATATTTTAATTGGTCATTTAAAATTCTATTTGGACATCATTAGATGCATATAGCATTAAAAACACAAAGAAAATAGGTCCTTCCTCTTAATTTATGGATCTCCATACTTGGAACGTCCACCTAGGTTTTTCATCCACGCTACGCGTGGATATTGTTTTTGATACTATTTTGATAAAAATCATATGCGAGCAATTATATTTATTGTGATATTATTTTATGTATAATGGTGATTGTAATAATATATATTAAAAATATTGCAGTTTTAATTTCAGTAATTATATATAGTTTGTGAGGTTTCAACGGTCTTGTTTTGAATCTATATATGTCCCGTTTGAAAAACGTATTATATGGTCGAACATTTATAAGTTAGTATATCAAAGTCAACTAAAAGTGTAACAAAGTAATCAAATGCTATTTTAATAACCATAGTATTGACACGAATATAAAATATTATACACCACTTCTTTAAATCAAGAAAATATGTTTTTTTAATCATTTTCAGTTTCATCTTCGTTATATATGTTTTTATGGAAACAACAAAAAAGTTATAAAGTTATTCTCTTTCCTTAGCTAATTTAACCAATACAAATTTCTGATTTAATCTACTAAATTGAAAAAACTAATAAACACAACTTTTGCTTTCACATTCATGACAACTAATTTTGAAACTAAGACAATAGATGAATATGAAATGAATTTTGAAACTAAGGAGGGGTTATTGGGAATTGGATTTATAGAGAGTTTTGTTGATTTCAAAAGTCATCAGATTTATCAAATTTGCATAGAGTTTTGCTGAATTTTAAAAGTTTTTTAAAATTTCAAAGAATTTTGTATATTTAAACAATCCATAAAAGAATTCTATTATAACAAAGTTTGAGAATCCAAAGGATATAGGTAGTATTTTGAAAATTATGTTTTATGAGTTAAATTGTAAAGAATCCATATCCCAATAACACTAGATTTTAACAGAATCATAGAATTATTAAAATACAAACTTTTTGAATAACAATGGATTTTGATTAAATTATAAAAATCATCAAACCAATAACAATGGAATGTTATAATCCATAAACGAATAACATTGGAATCTATTAAGAATGTAAAAATCCACAAACCAATAACAGTAGAATCTTAGACTCTAAAAATCTTCATAAATCAATCTCCCTATAACCCCCCCTAATTTAAAATCACAAAAAATCGACAATTTTTGTCAGTTTTATCTTGAATATGTGAAGACCGGACTTTTGTCTGGTAGCATATTGGTTGTAGTAACTTTTAAATGATTTTTCAATGATTGTACTTTATTTCTTCCAATAAGAGTGAATAATTTTTTTCATCATATTCATTTTCATTCTCGTTATATCTATTTTCTATAAAAACAAAAAGCAAAAAAATTAAAAATTATTTTCCTTCCTTAACTATTTTAATCAATACAAATTTTTAATTTAATCTACAAATCAAAAAGCATTGTAATAAACACAACTCTTGCTCTCATATCTATGAAAATAATAATTTTGAAACCAAAACAATATATGAATATGATATAAACTTTGAAACAAAGTTATAATAACAAAAAAAACTGACAAAGTAAATATACTTTTAGTAAATTTTACATTGGAGAGATAGAAGCAGGAATTTTGTATGGTGACATATTAATAGAGCCCCATCGAGTCGTAATTTGTTCTTCTTCCTCGGGAGATCAGACCACAAAGAGAGAAATAATGAAGATGTTGGATCTTCCGTCAGATTTGGTAGAGGAAATACTATCTTTAGTTCCGGCCACATCTTTGAAACTATTACGATCTACTTGCAAACGATGGAACGTTTTATTCAAAAAGCCAGGATTCTCCGGGAAGCATTTTTGTAAAGCTCCAAAGCAATCTCGTGTTCTCATGTTGAAGGACTATAGGATTGTTTCAATGAGTGTCGATCTCAACGTTGTTCCTCCATCTATAGAGATTAAAGATGCACTTAAGCCTAAAAGGTTCCCATTCTAATTCATAACAAGTAGATATAGTTGATGAAGTGTTTCACTGCGACGTTTTGTTGTTATGCATCACCAAGGACAATAGACCCGTGGTTTGGAATCCGTGTTTAGGGGAAACCAGGTGGATCCAACACAAAAATGGTTACGATAGAGACTGTAGCTTTGCTCTAGGGTACGAAAACAACCAATCTTGCCACAGCTACAAAACCTTGATGTTTTGGAAAAATAACCAAACAAACAAGCCAGTTGGTGGATTTGAAATCTATGAGTTTAGCTCTGATTCATGGAGATTTGTTAATTTTCCCACCTGCGTCATATTCAGATTTTGTGGCGTCACTTTGAAGGGAAATACTTATTGGGTTTCTTTTGATGAAATAGAGAAAGACTTGCTCAGTTTTGATTTTACAAGAGAGAGATTTAGACGTTTGTGTTTTCCACCATCTCTTGACTATATGGCTCTGTCAGTTGTTAGAGAAGAACAACTCTCAGTGTTAATTTACAAGAGCATTGGTTCAAACGAGATGGAGATGTGGGTGACCAAGAAAATTGATACTGAAGCAGAGTTGTCATGGAGCAAATCCTTCGCAGTGGACTTCCGTAGTAATGGCTGTATATTTTTATATGCTTTAACGAGTCTTTTAATCGACGAAGAGAAGAAAGTGGCCTTGTGTTGTAGTCCATGGTATGGGACCAGCAAGAACAAGAACGTGGTATACACTATTGGAGAGGACGATGAATATTACACAGAAATCCCTTTTAGAAAAGGACCATGGTTGTGTTCAAGATCGTGGTGGCCATTTATTTTCAGTTATGTTCCAAGTTTGGTTCAAATCCAATAAAAAAATAAGCAAGTGATTTCTTGCAGCTCTTTTTATTTGTTTTCTTGTTTTTGAATAATTTAATGAATATTTTGTTGCTACATCAATCACCTCTTACTTTATGATTTCTTTTGTCTTTGTGTTGTTTAGTTTTGGTTTGAAGTGTGAGCATCTGAATCCATCCATGGTGTCTCAACATGGATGTCTCGCCCAAAAAATATTAATAGTTTAGTTATAAAATTAAATTTAAATTTTAAAATAAAATTAAATTTAAATTTTAAAATAAAATTGAACAAATTATATGATGACACTTGGAGACACTCTCAATATGGGTGTCTCAAATGAGACATTCTCCACACTCTCTTTCTTTTCTTTTTATTTTTTTTTATTTTTTTTTTAATGGTGGGTGTCTCAATTTTAATGAGACACCCCATTGCACATGCTCTCATTTATTTATAAAAGTGCCAAACTTTTTGTTTGACCCTACAAATCAGTAAGCAGCGACCCCAACAATAGAGCCGTCAAAATGGACATGTCCAATATTGACCATTTTGATTGTGAATAAATAGCGATCATGTCCATTAACGACGAACATGTCCATTAACGATGACTATGTCCATTAACGATCATGTCTAAATGAATTGTTCATTAGTCAGAATAGAACATATTGTTTAAAAGGTAAAAAAAACTGAACACAAATATCCAAATACAAATTTGAATACAAATATCTATGACAAATATCCAAAGAACAAAAACTTGTATCGTGAATAATATTTGGTGTCCTTATATTATGAATCGACAAATTTTCTTTAATTATCGTGAATTGGTTATGAATTCGTCGAACCATGACTTTGACGAGAAATGTGATATTATGTTTTTGACGGAGAAATACGGAATAACGTTTTTGACAGGAAAATATAAAATTATATTTTAGGCGAGGAGATACATAATTACGTTTTTGACGGAAAAACGCGGTATCACGTTTTTGGCAGGAAAACGCGAAATCACGTTTTGAGAAATTTTGGCATCGGAAGGTTGTCGCAGGATCTTGACTCCGTGGATTTCAGTGGAAAATCTCTCTCGAAGCGGAGCAAATCGATTTTAAGAAAATGAGAATGAATTTCGATTTTCCCCCAAATCGATTTTGATCTAGCTTTTCAAGTATTTTGGGCCGAGCAGTGTCCACGTTGTCCAACCCGTTTTGTCCTAGGGTGAAGTTGGACCTAACCCATTTAAACTCGTTTCGTATATATATGGGCTTGTCTATGACCGGTATATAATGTTTTGGACGCGGACAACCCACCCGCCCATTTTGACAGCTCTACCCAACAATGGCAATGTTAGCCATTTATGTTTTTCTTCACATTATATTGCATTTTCTGACTTGCTTTGGAGATGGGTTAACGGGAGCGGTCTGGACCAGATGAGACCGACAAATGTCTAACCGTTAGCTAATTTTTGGATTTAGGATTCGAACTGATAATCAGCAAATTTTCAATAATGAAAGTCTATTAGTGATTTTTCACAGAGAGATTTTTGTAGGTTTTGCTCTGGATTTGTGATATATGTATAGGTTAAATCCTTTCGAATTAACTCTTTATACCAAGAAAATAACCTCCTAGATTAATCGATCATCTGGTAGTTTATCACCTCACCATTTTCACCTCGTCATTCCCAAACTCTTGGCCAAGTCTTTAATTGAGATCGCAAAATTAAGATCGACCGAGATCACGAACCAATATCAAACAAAAGTATAGAAGAATGAAGAAATATCTAATAAATATCATAAACATTTGTGAATATATGGTATTTTGTAACTTCATTCTCATGGAAGTCAATCGTTTTTTCTTAACACAAACTGTTGATCCAGGAGATCACTAAGGTTGTTAAGAGGTTAATCGAGGAGTTGAGAGGTGAGATTTCCGTGAATAGAGCGTGTTAACCGGAATTTAGAGTAGACCGGGGATTATGACGAACGGGTCGGAGACCGTATTCTTTTTATTATCAAGGGAAAGTGGTGAGCAATTTAGATTTACGAACTGGTTCCGAAGGGAATCCAGTTCGGCGTTCTAAATATGCTACTTTGCTACAAACGAGGGAGGTCGGGTTATTTTTTTGTAGGGGATCAAGTGTCCGAAATCCAAAAGTCCCCTTCTTAAAGCACACCAAGGAATATATATAGGGAGGGTCGACTACCCACTTCCCAGGATTCCGGGGACCACGTGTCGTCTTCTCCCTGCTTGTGGGGTAAGGTACCCTAGGAGGCGTGTTCCGGCTTTTAGGGAGAGGATTCATGATGAGCTCGGCGCCATACTCTTGTAAGATAGCACACTGTTCGGCCGACTCCTTCCCACGTGTCTCCATCTCCTTTGTTCACTCGGCAGAGTTGGTGGGTTGTCAATCTACGCCCATACCCTGGTTCTGACAGCGTACTGTTTCAACAACCTCCACGTGTCTCCTCTCGCTGCCGCTGCTCGGCGAAACGTCCACATGATCCCGAAGAGTAGCCCGCAGCCCGGGGGTCTTTGATGAATGTCAGCGCGGGGAGCCGAGGTCGGCGGACCATCGGTCAGGGGTTGACTGAGCTTGAAGAGGGTTTATTATTAAGATGGGCCTAACTAATTGGGGGTGCTAGGCCCACCTCCAACACAAACGAGTCTCTCTACTCTCACAGTTTATTACGCTATTAGAGGTTTGATTCAATTTCTTGTGGATTAATGTTCAGTTAGATTTCACGCGAATGTTCTTCAAACTTTTCTAGTGTTGGTTTATGGAAAATAGATACAATATTAATGTTTGGTTTTGAGTTCGATACTATGAATCAAAAGTTCATCACAAGTATTTCTACGGCATAACATTGTCGTTGCCGTTGGAAGTCATGACTGCGATGTTGTCATTTGTCAATAACAGATGAAAAGGGAAAATGATTTACAGCCACGGTAAAAAAACAATAAGAGGAGGATAGACAAAAGCTTGACCATGCACGATATGTATCCTAGTGATTGTGATAATGTTATGGTTATGTCACCGGTTTAAACTCGTATAATGCATGTTGTTGACAAAAAAAAAAAATGACAAAAGATTCTCTTTTTGAAAAACTACTACTCAAGCTTCCAAGCATAAAGAAAGAGGCAAAACTCAGGCGGCCAAGAGCTACTCTTGGTCGAATAATACCTGCTCCCTATGCTCGTATCGCTCTCACCACCATTATGACCACTTCCTTCCATGTCGCTGTCTTCGGCGGTCCCTGGTTTGAATATGAACAAACCATGGCCTGTCCCTGGCGAGCTGAATAACCAATCATACACATCCCAATACACTTGAACCGGTTGTTTATCGACCAGCACGGTCTGATTCCCTCTGAATTTCCACTGCAGATTCTTGACCTGTACCAACACAATCCCGTCTATGCTTATCCACATTTCTGGATCTTTAGGCCCCGAGATCGAGCTCTCCACGATGATCTCGTGCTCTTTTTTCCTGTCGTAAAACTTAGCCCTCGTCGAAAAACACTTCTTCCCAAACACATTCTCTTTCTTGTAAAACAAGGCAGCCTCGACCAAAGCGGGCCTCGACTTTGTTCTCTTGAAAGCTTTCTTCTTGTAATCACCCACCAACAAAACTACCTCTTCCTCCGAGACTAGAGCCACGTAGAAGTCTGAGCTCGGCTCGGGGCTACTCGTGAATTTTGCAGACCTGAAATCCCAATACACCTCCACAGGGTTGCCTTCCACCTCGAACGACTTGTAGCCTTTCTTGTTCCAGAAATGCCATGGCTTGAGATCAACCTTGCAGCAATAGTTCATATCGCCTTCCACGCTTGTGACCATGACCGTAAGCGAATGGTTCATGAGATTCTTGGACCATAGAACCGTAACGTTCCTCCAGAATCCGGATATATGCGTTTGGTATATGCATGTCACGGTGCTTTGTGCCGTCTTATACGTTACAGGATCCTCTGTTATCTTCTCCGCGAATTGACTGCTCCCTGTCGATTGTGATCTAAAGGACATGATCGCTTCTCTCTTCCCCTAAATCAACTTTTACACACACAAAAATAACAAATTCTATGGTAAATAGGTTTCACATATCAAACAATGGTATTAGAGATCTCTCAAGAGGCTCGTGAATGAAGAAGCCCCTTGTGGCTTCTTCAACGGATCCAAGAATGGTAGGAAGGAAATGAAGAGCAAATTGAGAGGATAGGTTTTGGGAGATTTGGATAGAGATGATAGAGAGGAGAAAAAAGATTAAGGAATAATGATTGGGAAAAGAAGAGAAACCTCCATGTAAGGATGATGATGACGCGTAAGGACGTTGAAGGTTGCCTCATCTTATCAAACAGAATTTGTATTTGTTTTGCCATATCCAGTTGTTGTTGTTTTGTTTTCTTTATCTTTTTTTGGGGTAAAAACTTATAATAACAAATTAAATTGGTTTTTTTTTTAAGCCAGTTGTTTTTTTACTTATTTTTGCTTAAAATACAACTCAATATTTGACTCTCTCTCTTCTTTTTTTGGGTGATGTTTTGTTAGTTAATTAGTTGGTTCATATTCTCAAGATCTGAATTATTAATCTCTATAATATTATTTAAGAAGACGTTTTAAAAAATGAACTTTGTTTTGTAAGTTATTACATGAAATGTCATTACAAATAACAAAGAATAATTGAAATAAGAAATGATATAATAGTCTTTTAAAATTATTGATTAGAATATGGAAAATATATATTTTGCATTAAAGATGTTATTTATTAATTCATTTCTTAATTATTTTTAATAATATATATTTTAAAATAATAATCAATTCATATATATTCAAAAAAAAATCTATTCAAAATCTTGATATATTTTTCATTATAATTTATAATAATTTATTTGAATATATATCAAAAAAAGTTGAAAAATATTTTACTAATTTTATAAAAAGTTAAACACAAAAAAACTATTATTTTTTTAGAGTTCGTAGACTAACCCCAAAAACTAGAGTCATTTAACGGTGCATATTAGAATTATTTTTTTGAGATTATAAGTTTTTGCGAGTTACTCCGAATAATATTTTAGTTCACTGCAAAACGGGTTAAATAGACAAATTATTACAAATTGATAACTTTATCTATAATCATTAGTTAGATATATTTTAAAATTCAGATAATTTTTTTTAAAATTTCAAAACAATTTATTTTTAAAAAATTACTGCGCGCTATAATTAGCGCGGGTTAAATCTTAATTAGTTAGTACAAGAGCTTCATTATAATATTTTCTTGACGTATATTATACACTTTTGTTATTTTAATTTTATTTTTGTTGAGAAGTTCTTTTGTGGTTCTCAACCGATGAAGGTTGCTCTTGAAAGAACCAAGTATTCTTGTTCAACAATGTGAAGCTGAGCAACACAGCAGTGGCGTGAAATCAAGGTGAAACAAAGTTAACTATGACGTGGCACATTGGAAGTGGTGATAGAAAGAAGAAAAGCGTGGCTAACACCAAATGGAAGCTGCTGTTGCAGAAAGGAGCAGATGGGAGTTCCTGCACAAGAGTGGGATACTTTGAAGTATCCAGCGGTTAATTAGGGTTAGCCTTTTTGTGAGTCTATTAGCCTCTCATATGAACAAAAGCAAAAAAGTTTAAGAAGGGTTTCTTGGTACGTGAATAGAAGAGATACATAGCTCTTGATGTGGTAAGGTGGGTAGATTAAGAATAAATCCCGGAGCAAATCACTTGTTGGTGATGTTGTGTAATTCTGATTAAACTGATTGTAAGAATCTGTTTTAAGTGATTCCTTAATAAGAACAAAGGTTTTGCCATTTGTCTCCAACGTTCTAATTGCTCTTGGTCTCCAGTTTTAACAGCTCTTAGCCCAAAAACTACTACAATATATAGGTAAGGCTGGCTCTGGGGAGAGCAAGATGAAACATAAGTTTTTGGCCCCCAAATTTTATTGACTTAATATATATTATTAAATTGTCTTTGGTTCTATAATTCTCAGGGCCGACCCTGAATATAGGTCGACTAAACTACATGCCTAAAAAAGATATTGGATGTCCCCTTTTGGCAACTATCGTTCATGCATCATATATCCTAGCTTGAATTTAGTAGCCCAGGGTCCAATGTATAATGGCCATACAATAAATGGAAATATTTTGCTAGTTCTTCATAATTATATATTTCTCACACTGAACACACAAATTACTCACTAGCCAGTATATGAATACATTGAGTACGTAGTGCATGTAGATCAAATGCATACCGTAGTTTTGGTGAATTAGGGACATGGAGCATTTTGAAGAGTGAAGAACGGCAAATACAGTATATTGAAGCATCTTTAAGCAAATTCATCCAAATTTTTTTTTTTTTTTTTTGTGGGTATAAAGCAAATCCACTCGTGAATAGCTAGATACAAGTTGTGTTCTGTTTCGTGTCTTTCGTGCATGTCTACAATGTTGATAAACTTGTTAGATTATTGCAGACCAAAGGTAAAAAGAGATGAATGAACGAAACACACTTTATTAGTAATAGAAAAATCTGTGTTTACAAAACAACGACAACGTCTTTATATAGACTTGAAACAATATGACGAAACAATACGAAAGGTAAAAGTCGTAACTCTTCTCTTATGACTCTTAATAAAAATAACTAACTTATATAAATGTAACTTTATATTATACGAGATATGATTATACTTCAACACTCCCCCTGATATGATCCTGGAAAGCATCAAGGAGGAACAGCTTGAACCTGAACTTCATCCAACATGCCACACAAACCGCATAGGAGTCAACAAGGACATATGTGCCTTTCTTGGAGCATACGGAATCAACCACGAAGATTCAAAGCATGAGACCACTTGGAAAACATTCTCAGCTCACCCAGAGCACACTACGAATTGGAATCAGTCGATTTGGAGCTCAAACGAAGGAGTTATTGAATTTACAAATCGGGTGATTTCCAACTTACCCGATTTGGACATACCAGCCTTAATTGGAGGTTTCCAGGAACACCAGGACGAGTTAAGCTACGAATCAAATTGTTCTACAATCTTGATCCATCAGAGGCTCACGGCAAAGTGGAATCAAGTCAAGAGCAGTTTTCATTTGGAAGATATGCAATTTCTAAGTCAATGGATCCTCGACTTGCTTCATTTGGAGGCTTCAACTTCTCAACGGATCTATTGTCAAAGCTGCTGCGATTTGGACATCTTTTCTGTCATCCAGGATGTTCCAAAGAAGCTCACTTATTACCTCAAACCATCAAGGTACAAGAAGGCCCAAAGAAATCACTAAATGGGTATGTGAATCATTTTGTGCTCTTTTTCCCTTATCCAAGTTTTGTCCCAATGGGTTTTTTTGGAAAGGTTTTTAATGAGGCAAATGATTCACATTGTTACTGGCCCATTTTGTGATCTTCCTCAAGCCCAGCAACATCTACAATTTCGACCTTGGAAGTTCAAGAGACATATTTTCAAATTCAAACTTTGTTTTAATTTTGTGTTCATTTTCGAGGGGAGTTATTGTTTCTCTCTCCCTCATGCAGTCTTTGTTGTTTCCTTTATAATTCTCTTGTAACCCTGCCACGAAAATCATTCAATCTTTTATCAAATACTTTCAGAGTTCATACTCTTTCTCTTTCGATTTCTTTGATGGTTAGTCATTGAAATTCTTTTCGGTTTATCGAGTGTATTCCGCAACACTTCGACGCAACCTTCGATCCGTTGTTTGTTCGATTCTTCTCGTAATAAGGGGCATAGAGATTTTCGGGATTCATCTCCCACGCTCTATCATCCTTGTTCCCGAATCCCTCAAGCATCGCAGCCACCGCCTCGTTTCAAATCGTTCATTATCGATTGGGCCTAAGGATTTTCGAGTTCATCACTCACGCCTTAGCATCTTTCTTTGTGGATTCTTTGAAGTCAAGGATTATCCAACCTCCACCGTACCTAGAGCAAGCCGGTCCTTAGTCGAATCGTATCAAGTGGTATCAGAGCCACTTGCTTCAAAATCGGTGAGATTTATCCAATTCGAACTGTTCATCTTCTTGCAATTTTCTGGGTTTAAAATTTTTCGTTTTTCTGTCTGTTTCGATTTTTATAAATTCAAAAACTTATCAAAAAAATCAAAAAAATATATCTAAGTAGATCTGTGTCTTAAATTAATTGTCATAATTTTAAAAATTCAAAAAAAAAATAAAAAGAATTTCGTTTTGAGTTTTTTCGGAAACACCTGTTTTTGTGGTTATTTGGGAAAAATCTGAATTTTTGCATACACTCAATTGTGTTGTTTAAATCTGTGCGAGGTACAAATATGTCGGAAGAAAGTGAATCAGCTTCATCACGATCTAGGAGAGAACGAGAGGCAGCCATGAATCACAAAGTCGATGGCATGAACCAAAAATTCGATGGCATCAAACAAATACTCCACGAGATGAGAGACACTATGGCCGCACTTGAGGTCCGGACACCGAGAAGGCAAGCGAGACATCAAAAAGAAGAACTCAGCTACAAATTTGGATTGCTCAAAAGGAGAGACAAGGAAACGACCGATCGATCCTCTCGTCCAAAATCCAAAAACTACTTGCAACGCTTAAGGGATGAGCAAAAGCATAGAATTTCCACTGAGGGATATCATATTCATCGACCAAGTGACCATTCCCGACGTGCTGGTCGAGCCCCTCAGTCCTTATTCGATCCAAACGAAATTCAAGAGCCGAATCCGGAAGTAACTAAGATAAGTGTTGATCCATCTCAAATAAATTCTGAAAATTTTGATTCTAGTATCATACACTTGTCTTTGCCAAAGGGAATTGATGCAGGTTCAAAGGAGAAGCTTGAAGAGTTGCTGGCCAAGGAATATCTCATCACGGTTAAAGATTTTGATTCCGCACCTATTTATGACGACTATGACGAGGAAGAAGAGCTTGAAACCGCGCCAATCTTTGACGAGTATGAGGAACATGCGGTTGATGGAGAGCTACTTGTAGCTAGGCGTGATCTTCTTTCTCAAGAGCAAAGGAAGGAAGAAAGCACTCACTTTGAGGACGCAACTTCAGAAAACAAAAGGACCAAGCGATCCTTAGTTCCCGAGCACCAAAATTACTTGCAACAAATGAGGGAACGCCTAAAACTTCGAATCTCTACTGAGGGAGATGATTTTCATCAACCAAGTGGACCTTGTGGAGGTTCTGGTCGAGGCATAAATCAATTGGGACGAGCAGAATTTATACTTCCTTTGAAAAACCCACCCGATGGCTTTATCTTCGCCAAAACGAGTCTTGAACTAAACGAGCGTTCAAATGACCCGACCACTACTGAGGAAGGTAAGTTTCTTCAATCAAACATACATTTAAGGACTAATGGTCGTGGTACTTTTCTGTTTAGTCATACAGGTTGTAAGTTGCTTCACAAACCACGAATCGGACCCGATGGAGACAAATTCGGACAAGGAGAAGGAATGGAAGCTGTGGGACTACTGAAATCTGTGCACAATGACTATTCTGACTTTGAAGACTCTAGGAAGCACGAGCAACTTCAAATCCCAGCACAGATCGTGTGCAAGACCTACAAGAAATGCTTGCAAGGAGCAACCGTTGAGACAATTCCTTGTTGCATCCGAAAAAAGTAAGGAAATTGTTGTGCCTAATACAACGATTCAAAGGTATGTATTTCTTTTTGTCTCTGAATCTAAATTGCTGGAATATGAACACATCCAAGAACTTTATTTGTCAAGTATTGATTTTAAAGATGTGATTCATTATTTTGTGAAATTCGAGCATAAAAAGATCTTTAGGCATGGAGGATTTCTTTTTGATAAAACGTGTGAACCAAAAATAAATGTTGTGCATATGGATCTTGATAGAATCTCTAGGAGAACACAATGCATTTCATATCATGAATTTAGAGAAGTTTCATATGACTTGAGATCATTCATTAAGATGTTTGACGTGATCTACATTCTAATCTATAATCAACTCTTTGATGATCTAAATAATAAAATGTTTGCTGAAATAGAGAAGTATGCCTTTTGTGTGTTTGATCTTGTGTTTCAAGTTATTGTGATGAAAGCACATGTTATACATGATAAAGAGCTGAATTTTTATGCCCCCAAAACGTGGCTTTACCATGAGTGGCTTAAAAAAATTGTTGTTCCTGAACCAATGGAGCGCGTGCAAGCAAACATTAAGGTGAAATCTTATGACATCAAAAAAGGTAAGGAAATTATTGTTGCTGATACAATAATTCAAAGGTATGATTTACTCTCTACTCTCAATGATAATTTGCTAGATGTATTTCAGTATTGTGAGAGATTTTTCTTTGGGAAGTTCTTTAAGCGAAAAGGTTTTCTATTTGATGAGAACAAATCGTGTGAGCGTAATTATGCTTTGAAAAATTCTGTGTTGATTGATAAAATCTCTAAAAATGCTAGTGCTTCACAACTCTTTGAATCTTTCTTTAGGGAAATTGTTTACTTTGATAGCACTCTGAATTTTAATAAAAACTTAGATGATCATGCTGAGCCTTTGAAATTTATTTTGGATGATCTAAGAAAGGAATTGTGTGCTAGTCGTAATGAGTATGTCTTTTGCACCTATAATCTTTTGTTTCGAGTTTTTAAAAGTGCACAGGATATGCAAGAGGAGAACAATGTGAACGTTGAGCATGGATATCAGTTTTGGATTTGTATGAAGGAGAAACGTTTTTCAGCCCCAGAGGAGTCCAAACCAACGCTAAGAAGAGATTGTCAACCCCGAGTCATAGAACATATCGATGCCTACAAGATTTGTTTGCAAGGTGAGCATATTTTGATTTACTTCAATGGTTCTAACTTAGCTTTGTTCTTGACAGATTTGAGGACAAATCCTTTTCAACTGGGGGAGGATGATATGATCCTGGAAAGTATCAAGGAGGAACAGCTTGAACCTGAACTTCATCCAACATGCCACACAAACCGCATAGGAGTCAACAAGGACATATGTGCCTTTCTTGGAGCATACGGAATCAACCACGAAGATTCAAAGCATGAGACCACTTGGAAAACATTCTAAGCTCACCCAGAGCACACTACAAATTGCAATCAGTCGATTTGGAGCTCAAACGAAGGAGTTATTGAATTTACAAATCGGGTGATTCCCAACTTACCCGATTTGGACATACCAGCCTTAATTGGAGGTTTCCAGGAACACCAGGACGAGTTAAGCTACGAATCAAATTGTTCTACAATCTTGATCCATCAGAGGCTCACGGCAAAGTGGAATCAAGTCAAGAGCAGTTTTCATTTGGAAGATATGCAATTTCTAAGTCAATGCATCCTCGACTTGCTTCATTTGGAGGTTTCAACTTCTCAACGGATCTATTGTCAAAGCTGCTGCGATTTGGACATCTTTTCTGTCATCCAGGATGTTCCAAAGAAGCTCACTTATTACCTCAAACCATCAAGGTACAAGAAGGCCCAAAAAATCACTAAATGGGTATGTGAATCATTTTGTGCTCTTTTTCCCTTATCCAAGTTTTGTCCCAATGGGTTTTTTTGGAAAGGTTTTTAATGAGGTAAATGATTCACATTGTTACTGGCCCATTTTGTGATCTTCCTCAAGCCCAGCAACATCTACAATTTCGACCTTGGAAGTTCAAGAGACATATTTTCAAATTCAAACTTTGTTTTAATTTTGTGTTCATTTTCGAGGGGAGTTATTGTTTCTCTCTCCCTCTTGCAGCCTTTGTTGTTTCCTTTATAATTCTCTTGTAACCCAGCCACGAAAATCATTCAATCTTTTATCAAATACTTTCAGAGTTCATACTCTTTCTCTTTTGATTTCTTTGATGGTTAGTCATTGAAATTCTTTTCGGTTTATCGAGTGTATTCCGCAACACTTCGACGCAACCTTCGATCCGTTGTTTGTTCGATTCTTCTCGTAATAAGGGGCATAGAGATTTTCGGGATTCATCTCCCACGCTCTATCATCCTTGTTCCCGAATCCCTCAAGCATCGCAGCCACCGCCTCGTTTCAAATCGTTCATTATCGATTGGGCCTAAGGATTTTCGAGTTCATCACTCACGCCTTAGCATCTTTCTTTGTGGATTCTTTGAAGTCAAGGATTATCCAACCTCCACCGTACCTAGAGCAAGCCGGTCCTTAGTCGAATCGTGTCACCCCCTTAATCATATCTCGGTTTTACTCCAAGCTTCCTCCTTAGTTTTTCAAACCTTGATCTTGTTGACTTCTTCTTCACTTGCAAGTAAGGCACTTGCGTCCGACTTACTCCATCTAATTTGAAAACTTTTATGCTTCATCTTAATGTTCAGTATCCTTCTTCCTTGAGAATCATTGATGAGGCATCTATTGTCTTCAAATAAGACTCCGTATCCATTTGATATCATTTGAGAAACACTCAATAGATTTCTTGCTAAACCCGGCACTAGAAACACCTCTTTGATGATCTTCTCTCCTTGGCTTGTCATCACTTGGATATTTCATTTTCCTGCCGTCATTACACGTTGACCATTCCCCACTTTGATCGGAATCTTTATACTTTGATCAAGAGTGATGAAGTATTTAACTTCCTTGGTCATATGGTTAGTGCACCCACTGTCAACTAACCACATTTCATCATCTACTTTTGATGATATTTCTTCTTCGATCACACTACACAGCATGTGACCCTCATCATCTGTTTCTTCAAGACTTAGATCCGCTCCTTCGGTATTTCTAAGTTTGCAATTTTTTGCTAGATGTTCCGGTTTGTCACACACGAAACATCTTCTCTCATTGTTCGTCACTTGTTGCGAAAGAACACATTTGTTCTTCTTCTTCCAACAATCACTCTCATTGTGATTGTTACGTTTGCAAACGCCACACCATTTCTCGGCCTTCTTTTGACGCTTGTCTTCACGTTTGTTTTCTCCATAGAACGCTCCTTCCGTTGATCTTTCTTCTCGAAGTGATACACGCTTCTCGTGTGCTTTCAACGTGCCCATCAATTATGTAACTGATAGCACGGTTAAATCTTTAGTTTGTTCCAGCACCGCTACGATGCTATCAAACCTTTCGGGAAGTGAAATCATAATCTTTTGCACTATTTGATAGTCTGATTTCTCTTCTCCATGAACTCTAAGTTGATTTCCCATCTCAATCAACTTTGTCGTGAAAGTATTGATATTGTCACTTTCATTCATCTTCAAATTCTCATACTCCCTTCTAAGAGATTGAAGTTTTATCATCCTGACTTGTGGTGATCCTTGGAATTCCAATTCCAAAGCATTCCAAGCTTCTCTTGCGCTTGATGCAGGGGCGATTCTCGGAAATATTGAATCCGAGACTGCAGTTTGAAGAATTTGCAATGTGGTCAGATCCTTTAAAGCTGCTTCATCACACCGTGTCTTTTGTTGCACGGCTTCATGGCTATGATCTCCTTGTGCAGGTGGATTTGGAACTCCTCCTTCAACAATATCCCATAGTTTCTTTGTCTGGAAAATTGTTTTCATCTTGATGCGCCAAAACCCAAAATTCTCACCATTGAAGATCGGAGTCACAATATGTGACATCGTCTCCAAAACTCTCTGTTTTTGCTTGAATTTTTTTTTTTTTACTTGAATTGGCCCTTGAATCAGTAGGGCTCTGATACCATGTTGGATTATTGCAGACCAAAAGTAAAAAGAGATGAATGAACGAAACACACTTTATTAGGAATAGAAAAATCTGTGTTTACAAAACAACGACAACGTCTTTATATAGACTTGAAACAACATGACGAAACAATACGAAAGGTAAGAGTCGTAACTCTTCTCTTATGACTCTTAATAAAAATAACTAACTTATATAAATGTAACTTTATATTATACGAGATATGATTATACTTCAACAAAACTATGGCATCAGCATCGCTGAGAACCCATTCAGAGTGTCTCAAAAATAAACTATTAATTCTCTTAATATAATATAATTAAATAATTAAATTTAAAATTAAAAAATAAAAATGGACAAATAAGAAATGGACACATATGCAAAAAGGGTCACAATATGTTTTTGTAGAGAGTCTCAAACGAGACATCCCATGCGTTTCTTTTCTCTCTCTCTCATGCTTTTACAAATTTTTTTATTTGTTTAATCGTAAGACACCCTTTGAAACCTCCTACTTTTAATTTTTATAATATTGGTTTTGTGTACTTTTTAGGCTTGATAATATTATTATATATCTATGTGACACGACTACTTTCCTCAAACATTCTATTTTGTTTCGCAATATATATATACACACGTATTTTTTATATAAATCATTCAAATAATAGCCTTTGCAAATACTCAAGAAAAAATTACCATTAGCTTAGTTTTGAGCTACATATATGTTTTCCTTACTGCTCTCTTCTATGGTTAAACAAATGAATGATATAGGTCTAATTAGTAAACTCATGTAACTTCACAAAGTGGATGATAATCTAGTGGTATTTGAGAGTTTCCAAGGTCACTAATTCTATTTTACTTGGGAAAGGTAACGTGGTATTATCAACAACTGGCCCCAAGCATTGGAAGAGATTATGAGCCAAAGCTTCGGAACTTCCAATGTTTATCAAAAGAAAATGAAAAAATAATCTTGTAATTTCCATTGACATTAAATAAGTATATTGTTTCAGTGCTTATGTGAAGAATATATCCCACATTGGAAGTGAGAAGCGATTTGAGCTAATATATAAGGGATTTGGGCCAATCTACTTATTGCCAATTGATTTTGAGTTGGAATCCCAAGAAACTTAACATGGTATTAGAGCCAGGTTGAATAAAGATGATGAGCGTACCAAGAAAGAAGAGAGGTCATCGTAGTCAGCGATCGTCTTCGATGACAAACAAGAAGAAAAGAGAAGCCTTAAGAAATGCAAAATCGTTCGTCGTTTTGAGTCTGGATCATCTTTGACGTCCATACTAGAAAACTCTAATCGGGATCAAGAATCCCCTCCTTCTTCTTGCGTCACCGAGTGCAATAAGAAACGTCTTGCCATTAACGCCTCTCGCAAGAAACTCAAAAACGTTCGTCGTTTAGATGTGGGACCCAGACAGACGACGCAGTCGCAGCCGCCTCCGCATGAGTGGCTCGTGAACGTGATGAGAGAATATAACGGACACGAGCCAAAGCTAGTCATAGCGAGGAAACTGTTTACGAGTGATCTCAGCAAAGGCCTATCACGTCTCCAAATGACTCTAAACCAACTGGTGAATTTGGAATTTTTGACGGAGGAAGAGGTAAGTATCATACACGAACATTACTTGAAGATTCGTAAAACAAACCT
Source organism: Eutrema yunnanense (assembly GCA_002933935.1). Taxonomy (NCBI): domain Eukaryota; kingdom Viridiplantae; phylum Streptophyta; class Magnoliopsida; order Brassicales; family Brassicaceae; genus Eutrema; species Eutrema yunnanense. Next base: position 9,536 of record PKML01068013.1, on the reverse strand, counting down.
AAGTGTGGTTCTTGTGGATCCTTTGTTGAAGAAACATGTCGTTGATTTTAGGAAATAGTATATGAATGGAAATTGGCTTTACGTCTTTGTTACTGGTTGGCTGGCTGTTCTTAACGCCAACAAGTTTAAGGTCGACGAAAACTACCTTGTCTGGTCTTTCCGATCCAGAGAAGGAAAGCTTCTCCGCCAAACAATGAATTAGTTTTGAGTTAGAAGCCCATGTTGTTTCGTACTTTAACAAGGCGGTGACAACAACCGCCAAAACCTCTAGCTTCTAGTTGTTACTATCCATAGGGCTACAAATCAGTTACGTTATATCTATTAGGGCTAGGAAAATTTCTAGTTTCCTAGGAATTCTAGTGGAATCGCGCATTAGAAATTAGTAAGGTTTGCCTCAATTCATTTTTATGTAAGAGGTTTTTGATTTTCTTCATTTTTCAACAACCCTAAACTGACTAAGAATGAAGAAAGATGATTATTATGGGGATTCGAGTAAATATTTGATGCTAGATATTTTGGCGGATGTGGCCGCCCAAGAATACGGTACTATGACTAGTGAGGAAGACAACTCCAAGTCTTCTTCTAATTGTTATTATGATGCGCTATTTTCAAGAGTAGCGAAACCCGATTTCAGCTCTAGGGATAATAACATCTGGAAGCTAGAGATTTTGGCGGAAGTTGCCACCGCCTTGTTAGAGTACGAAACAAAAAGAAGACCATTGTCGAAGAGAATGCGAGTCTCTATGCGAGCGTACCACGAAAAAAGAGAAGTCATTGTAGTCAGCGATCGTGTTCGATGGAAACACAGTGGATCAAAAACCAGAGATCAATTAGTTGCATGGATTACATAAAAGAAGAAGAGAGAAGCCTTAAAAAACGTAAAACCGTTGGTCGTTTTGAGGTGGGGTCATCTTTGACGTCCATGGAAGAGCGAGTACTAGAAAACCCTAATCGGGATCTGGAATCTCCTCCTTCTTCTTGCGTCACCGAGTGCAGCAAGAAACGCCTTCCATTAACGTCTCTCGTGAGAAACTCAAAATCGTTCGTCGTTTAGATATGGGACCCACGCAAAAGACGCAGTCGCAGCCGCCTCTGCCTGAGTGGCTCGTGAACGTGATAAGAGAATATAACGGACACGAGCCAAAGCTGGTGATAGCACGGAAACTGTTTACGAGTTATCTTAACAAATGCTTATCACGTCTCCAAATGCCTCTAAACCAATTGGTGAATTCGGAATTTTTTACGGAGGAAGAGGCAAGTATCATACACAAACATTGCTTGAAGATTCGTAAAACAGGCCTAAGTGTGGTTCTTATGGATCCTATGTTAAAGAAGCATGTCATTGATTTTAGGAAATAATATATGAATAGAAACTGGTTTTACGTCTTTGTTATTGGTTGGTTGGTTGTTCGTAACGCAAACTGGTTATCACGTCTTCAAATGCCTCTAAACCAATAGGTGAATTCAGAATTTTTGACGGAGGAAGAGGCAAGTATCATACACAAACACTGCTTGAAGATTCGTAAAACATGCCTATGTGTGGTTCTTATGGATCCTATGTCAAAGAAGCATGTCGTTGATTTTAGGAAATGGTATATGAATGGAAACTGGTTTTACGTCTTTGTTTTTGGTTGGTTGATTGTTCTTAACGCCAATATGTTTAAGGTTGACGACGTCTATGATGACTAGACTTTTAACGGTCCGCACAATTACCCACTGTGCACAATGCCTCAATCATGGCATGTCATTGCAGCACTTTGGGATCGAATCCACAGGGAAATAAGAATAACACAATAAGAATACAAGAAACTAATCAAGCTAAGCTAAACTTTTTTGGTTTTTGTCTAAAGAACTAATTACGGTAAAACTAAAAGTAAAGAAGAGAAACAGAGAATAAGAAAAATACAAGACACTTGAAATGATCAAAGCTAGATTTAAAGACACAAATTCAAGAACAACAAGACACTAAACTCGATTTACTCAAGAAGATAAAATATGGATCGTAGGATATGGTATGCGATTTCGAGTATTCGATGATTCTCTTATGATGTTTACAATCACTCAATGAGCTTGTTCTCTGACAAGGGACGCAAACCGATAGTTTAACTCACTTCCGTGATGCTAGACCCTTTATTAATACCCCGAATTAGCTAATCTTCCGATTGCAACCGGTTTATCGACAAACATGAAACATAAGCCCTTTTTTTAGTCAATTAATGAACCTTAGTCACGACTTCCGCCTTGCTAAGTGTCAATAACATGTAAGAAATCTTCTAGACAGCTTACTAAACCTCTTCCAAGGGTAATATGACCATGATCTAGAGATTGAGTAGCTAGTTCAATCCTAGCTTTAACACCACTTCTAAACAAGAGAACTTCTATAATCTTGTCCTAAACATCAAAAGATCATCATCTATCCCTCTAAATCAACCAATCCCACAATCCATAAACAAACTACTCACACAGGATTAAAACAGAAAACAAAACCGAACAAAAGCAAGACATAGCAAAAATAAGAAGGTTGATGGAAGAAAAGTAAGAAAATCTTCACTAAAATGGTTTGGATCTTGAATTCTTCATGAACAAAGAGGAGAGAAGAGATAAGAAGACTTAGAACAAGAAAAAGAAGCATATATTCTGCATCTTTTCGTGCCTAGAGTTGATAATAAAGAGAGGAAGTGCTCAAAATTATATTACAAAAGTGGTTGGTTCCCAAAATCATGCTGAAAATCCAGAGGCATTGTCGATCGGTTATGGCGATCGGTTATGACCGATCGCTTGTGGCAATCTTGATCGGTTATGGCCGATCGATTATAACCGATCGCCTGTGTATTTTTCTGCTATCGGTTTCATCTTCAATCTTTGCGGTTTCCTTCCGTCCGCGCTCATCCAAAACAGTCCCGAACACCTGAAAAAGGCTTTAACAAGCCAAAAAGAACACAAAACGACCTAGGATGTCCTAAATGCAATGCGACTCGATTTGGACCTAAATGCATTGTAAATGTTATGAAAGTAACATGAAACACATAGGAAAATATAGGAAAATATGAGACTCAAGATGGTAAAATACACGGTTATCAACTCCCCCGGATTTGCCTTTTGCTTGTCCTCAAGCGAATAAAGCAAAGTAAGCCAAGAAGAGAGGTTTGAAGGTGGGGACTCATATCCAAAAGGAAACACATGAAACTTTCAACTCAATGTCCGTAGGTAAAAATGCCATAATGCCAAAATTGCTTCTACTCTCACGAACTTCTCCATACTTATCGCAACTTGAATCTTTTGCTTTAGTGCCTAAGACTTTAGAATCCACAAGCATTCATATCAACCAACTCTTTAACATTCAATTAAACATTTTCAAGTGCGGTCTCACATAAGGGAATCTAATACATTCTCAATCGGTTTTGGTGAGAAGGGCTAGAAAGCAATGTTCGAGGAGGTTCAAATTTTCCGGGTGACTTTCTCTCATAAAAACGTAATGCATGGCAATTCGAAAAAGCAAGGAAAAAATAGAACAAAGATGTATCAAAGATTATCTTCCATCCTATCCTAGCTTTCTAATCTCTCGTCTTAAGTTCATTGCCTCGCAATCTCTTATCCCGTAAATAAAACCCATAGCCCTTTTTGGCTAGATATACACATTGTTCACAACCTCATCTTTTTTCTTTTTCTTAACACTCTAGGGGAATTTCTCTTCTTGGTCTAAACTCTTATTCTCTTCTTTTTTTTTTTTTTTTTAATATATATATCGAGAGTTTAGACAACTTTAGATACACGATTTCTCCTAGAGTTTTTCGCTTTCTTTTCTTTTTCTTTTTACACCTTAGGCTCTTTCTTTAGCCTACACCCGATTTTCTCTCACCATCTCCCTTTTTTCACTCACCATTCATTCCAACTTATCTTAACCATTCTATCTACCAATTCCCAAGTCATTTATCTAAGGAAGATAAGCCTTGTCGTTCCTTTCTCTTACAAGATTTTTCAATTGTATGCACTTTCAAGAAAAAGGCCTCACTCACAAATAACATGGGTTTGAAACAATTGGCTTAGGTGATGAGGTGGGGAACTATCCTAAAGATGAAGATAGCTACTCGAATTAGCACAAGAGTGGTAAAATGGATAAGAAAATTCGAGTATATAGATTAAGACCATGAGAATGTATTTCGAACCCCTAGGCGAGACAATTAATGTTCAAATTAGGTTCAAATAGATAGAGTTGGAATCAAATCACAACGAGCTTCATCCTAATCAAAGACATTCAAGCCAAGAGATCAAAGCATGGATTTTCCAAATTTTCAAAGCGGTTCGAGCATTATAACATGATTAACGAGGGCAACGCTTTCAAAGTTCAAGTGTTTAATCATTGTCCCCTATGCATATGAATGTGTCCTAAATGCTTCTAGACTCAATCCTAAAATGAAGATGAGACTATGCAAACTACATGATATTTTTAGATTTTTGAAAATTTTCGAATTTTTTTTGGTTTTTCTATGCAATAGAATATGTACAATGCAAGACTCAAAAATATAAAATAAGACAAAGAAAACGACGTTAAATGACAAAGACCTCTCCCCCGGACTTAATTCACACTGTCTCGGTGTGAAATGAATCTGAAGAAAGAGTAAAAATGCAACTAAAAAGTATGTACAAGGTGTTAAGTTAGGTACCTTGGAGTTGGAGATGAAGAGCTTTAGCATTCCTTTGATTGATCTCGCGATCGGTTATAACCGATCGACGAAACCGATCGAGGCACATTTTGATCGGTTATAACCGATCGTGGAAACCGATTGCTGCGACCTGATTTTTCATCGTAACTGGTCGCATTTTTGTGACCGATCGGCAAAACCGATCTCTCAACATTCCGATCCAGCTTGTCCGGTTTTGTGATTTTTTTAACTTCGATTCCGGACGTTCTCCTGCGACTCCCGACGTCTTGTAAAACTGAAAACACACAAAAACAAAGATAAAATTCAAACTTAAATCACACATATAAACATATTGACAAAGGATAACATGGGATTGCCTCCCAAGTGCGCTTGTTTTATGTCTCTAAGCTTGACATTCTCTTGAGTCCTTTAGTGCGGTTTGGAGAAAGGTCCATCTCCATGGCATGTTTCTCTATCAGGTGGTTTGATCTTGAGATTTTTGGTAATCGGAGTCCTTGATGGTTCATGCATCTCAAGTATGAGAACTCTCGTCAACATCTCCTCTAGTCCATCTTGTCCTTTCTCTTTCATTTCTGGTGTGAGAATCGCTTTCACCATGACAAAGGGCTTAGGCATACCCTTGCACTTAACCTTGTACTCAATCTCTCCATTTGCATATCCCATTGGCTCCAAAGTGAGAGTAGGAGATGAGTTCTTCTCGCAATGTAGATGCTTGCTTTCTTTAGGCTTTTTCTTAATCACCTTTGGTGACTTCATCTTTGGATCTCCCACATTTGCTTCCTCGAATAGGAGATTTAGGCAATCTCCTTCCAACACATCTTCAAAACTACCATGATCATCTAAGGGAGCTTGCACATTTTTTTCCATGTCTTCTTGGGTGATTGTTCCACAAATAGTGGTTGTGGAATGCTTGATAGGGTATGATACCTTGTCATTGACATTCTTCAGAATCACCTTCTCATTGGGGAAGTCAATGATGGCTCCCGCGGTTTGGAGGAAGGGACTTCCCAAGACGAGAGGCACCTTGCGGCTTTGCACCCTTTCCACAACCATAAGGTCGGTTGGTATTAAACAATCTCCAACCTTTAGAGGGTAGTCTTCAATGAAGCCTAGTGTACATTATAAAGATGAATCCCAAAACATAAGAGTGGTCAAGTTCTTCTTCATGTCCTTGATCCCCAAAGCTTTCACCATCTCATGGGAGATCACATTAACATTGGCTCCGGAATCACACAAGGCTTCTTCAACATCTGAATCTCCAAAAGAGCAAGGTATGGTAAATTTACCCGATTTTCTTAGCTTGGGAATCGATTTAGGCCCTAGTGTGGGTGCACTTGGTGGCTCATAAAATCTCAGTACCTCCTCTACTTTCTCCTTGTTGGCAAGAATGGCCTTGATGAACTTCATGTTGGTAACAACTTGAGATATATCCCCATTGATTGGTATTTCGATCCCAATTTGACTTATATCCTTCTTGAACTTGGATAGAACTTTCTTTTGCGCTTTTGTGTAGACTCGAGGAGGGAATGGTATCTTGGGCTCATAGGGAGGAGGTTCCATCTTGGGAGGTTCTTCCCTTTCTATCTTCTTCAAAGCGTTTTGCTCTTCCTTAGGGCTTTCCTCAAGTACTACATCACTTTTCTCTACTTGTTCTTCATTGAAATCCGCTTGAAGGTTAGAGATGAATTCTTCTATTGCCTGCTGATTCTCATCCGTCTCGATAATACCGCAGTAAGCCTTGGGGTTACTCTCATGCTTACCCGGTAGAACTCCATTGGGTCCCTTGGATGTAGAAGCTACTTGAGCAATCTGGTTTTCCAAACCTTTCACATGAGTTGACAAGTGCTCAATTTTGGTGTTAAGTTCATTGTATACTCCATCAATTTTGTTGTTGATGTCTACCACCTTTTTGGTGATTTCAATTTGCCCTCTAGCTTGGCCTTCCAAAATTTGTTTGAGCATACTTTGCACATCATTTTGTGCACCTTGGTTCGAAGAGTTCCCTTGAGGTGGGATGTTGTTGTTTGGCCTTGGTTGAAATGCTTGTTGAAAGCCTTGTCCTTGAGGCGTTTGAAGTTAATGACTTTGGTTAAAGCCTCCTTGTCCTCCTATATAGTTCACCTCCTTTTGAATCTCATTGCAACCTTCTAACAACACACCTTGACTTCTTTGGTTGTTGTCGAATTCTCCCACATAATGCACAGCTTTTGCATTTACTAGCAACACCTTGTCTAACTTGTCCTCGAGCTCCTTGAACCGATAGTCTCCTGCATTGGGGTCTCTCACTGTTCGATCATAGTGACCTCCATAGCCTTGATCACCTTGAGCCAAATTCTCAACTAGAATTTCCCCATTGATAACGTCTTGGCTAGCAAAACTCCCATTGCTTGCCGTGTTCAAAGCTAGTTGGTATTTCTCTAGAACTCCTCGGTGTAGGATCCCCAAAAGTGCTTCTTTGGATACTCCGTGGTGAGGACAGGCTCTTGTGTACCCTTTCAGTCTCTCCCACGCTTCATAAAACGATTCGTTGCTTCCTTGTTTGAACCTTGTGATGTCGTTTCTCAGCTTTGCGGTCTTTTGTCTCGAGAAAAACTTTGCTAAGAATTGCTTCTTGCATTCCTCCCAAGTTGATATGGTGGTAGTAATCACACCTTTCTCCCATTGAGCAGCCTTATCTCCCAAAGAGAATGGAAAGAGAGTCAGCTTAACCACGTCCTCCGGGATTCCGTTCATTTTGACAGTCCCACATAAGCGATCAAATTGATCGATGTGATCAATCGGATTCTCCATTGGCAGGCCATGGAACTTAGCGTTCTGCACCATGTTGATAAGGCTCGACTTGATTTCGAAGTTGTTGTTCACGAATGGTGGTGGCCTTATCCCAGTTAGAACCCCTTGTGTAGTAGGTTCATCGAATGCACCAATCCTTTGTGGTTGTCTAGGAGGATGGATTGGCTGCCTCGGTCCCTGGTTTTGTAAGCCCACTCCTTGGACTTCATGTAGTGGTTGTGGCGGTTAGTTCTCTCCTTGGGGAGGAGGATCATTTTGCTGAGCGTCCATGCCTAAACGTCTAACGTGCTCAGCACGTTCTTTGGTTGCTCTTTGATTATCTCTTTCAAGTCTTCGAATGTCTAGCACAAGTGGTTGTAAGTTCTCTTGTCCTTGACTTCTTGTGTGCATAAACTTTCAAAAACAGAGCATAGAAAACAGAGTGACATAGTAACAAGTAAAGAAAAACACTTAGACTTGGTAGATTCCAAATCCTAATGGCTATTGCTGATTTCCCCGGCAACGGCGCCAAATTGATGACTAGACTTTTAATGGTCCGCACAATTACCCACTGTGCACAATGCCTCAATCATGGCATGTCATTGCAGCACTTTGGGATCGAATCCACAGGGAAATAAGAACAACACAATAAGAATACAAGAAACTAATCAAGCTAAGCTAAACGTTTTTTTGGTTTTTGTCTAAAGAACTAATTACGGTAAAACTAAAAGTAAAGAAGAGAAACAGAGAATAAGAAAAATACAAGACACTTGAAATGATCAAAGCTAGATTTAAAGACACAAATTCAAGAACAACAAGACACTAAACTCGATTTACTCAAGAAGATAAAATATGGATCGTAGGATATAGTATGCGATTTCGAGTATTCGATAATTCTCTTATGATGTTTATAATCACTCAATGAGCTTGTTCTATGACAAGGGACACAAACTGATAGTTTAACTCACTTCCGTGATGCTAGACCCTTTATTAATACCCCGAATTAGCTAATCTTCCAATTGCAACCGGTTTATCGACAAGCATGAAACATAAGCCCTTTTTTTAGTCAATTAATGAACCTTAGGCACGACTTCCGCCTTGCTAAGTGTCAATAACATGTAAGAAATCTTCTAGACAGCTTACTAAACCTCTTCCAAGGGTAATCTGACCATGATCTAGAGATTGAGTAGCTAGTTCAATCCTAGCTTTAAGACCACTTCTAAACAAGAGAACTTCTATAATCTTGTCCTAAACATCAAAAGATCATCATCTATCCCTCTAAATCAACCAATCCCACAATCCATAAACAAACTACTCACACATGATTAAAACAGAAAACAAAACCGAACAAAAGCAAGACATAGCAAAAATAAGAAGGTTGATGGAAGAAAAGTAAGCAAATCTTCACTAAAATGGTTTGGATCTTGAATTCTTCATGAACAAAGAGGAGAGAAGAGAGAAGAAGACTTAGAACAAGAAAAAGAAGCAGATATTCTGCATCTTTTCGTGCCTAGAGTTGATAATAAAGAGAGGAAGTGCTCAAAATTATATTACAAAAGTGGTTGGTTCCCAAAATCATGCTGAAAATCCGGAGGCACTGTCGATCGGTTATGGCGATCGGTTATGACCGATCGCCTGTGGCAATCTTGATCGGTTATGGCTGATCGGTTATAACCGATCGCCTGTGTATTTTTCTGCTATCGGTTTCATCTTCAATCTTTGCGGTTTCCTTCCGTCCGCGCTCATACAAAATAGTCCCGAACACCTGAAAAAGGCTTTAACAAGCCAAAAAGAACACAAAAATGACCTAGGATGTCCTAAATGCAACACTACAAGAAAACTGCCGTTTTACAACTAAGAGATTAGTCGTAAATCGGTCGTAAAACATGGTTTACGACGGATTAGCGACGAATAACAATTCGTCGTAATATGATCGTCGTTAATCGGAAATCGTCGTAAATTGGTCGTAAAATTAAGGAGGCCTAAAAATCGTTGTAAAATCGTCGTATATTATTCGTCGTAAAATCGATGTAAATTTACATCGAAATTACGACGAAGACATTACATCGATTTTACATCGATATTACGATGAAACATTACATC
>PKML01067983.1:912492-940753 GCA_002933935.1 Eutrema yunnanense | reverse complement strand
TTATGGGGTCACGTAATCTACGAAGAAGCCTATCCCTGCTACACGCGGAATTGGAAACGCTCATCTGGGCGATGCATTGCATGATTGCAAACCACAAGACGGCGATAGCCTTTGCTACAGACTGCTCCGAGTTGGTGAAGATGGTGTCTACACCGAAGGAGTGGCCGGCATTTACGCTACAGATGGAGGAGTTCAAGAAGAGCAAGGAGGTCTTCACCTATTTCTCTATCACACAAATCCCACGCACGAGTAACACAGTGGCAGACAAGTTAGCACGAGGTGCTCGAGTCTACCCATCAGATTTCACTTATGTAAACTCGATACCCCCGATTTGGTTCACCGAATAGGATTAGGTATCAAGGCTGTCGACAAAAAAAAAAAAATATTGCAATGAACAGCTTATTGAAAATATGTTACAAAAAAATCCGTTGCAAAAATTAGCAACACCCTCGTTACAATAATCCATTCGCAACGACTATCTATGAAATATCGTTGCAAATATTGCAAAGAACAAATCTATTGCAAATATGTTGCAAAAATTCTGTTGCAAATATTAGCAACACCCTCGTTGCAATACTCCGTTGCTAATATTCCGTTGCAAACCTGTTACAGAATGGCAATGAATTAGCAACATATTATTTTAGCAACAATGAATTTGCAACAGATTTTTGGGTGTTACAAGTTCGTTGCAAAGACTTCTTTGCAACGGATTATCCACGAAATATCGTTGCAAACATTGCAATGAACTTTTCATTGCAAATATGTTGCAAAACCACCGTTGCAAATATTAGCAACACTATCGTTGCTAAATTTTGTTGCTAAAAATTTGTTGCAAACCTGTTACAAAATAACAACGATTTAGCAACGGAATATTTTAGCAACATTGATTTTGCAACGGTTTTTTGGATGTTGCAAGTTCGTTTCAAATGATGCTTTGCAACGGATTTTAATGTGTTTGCAAGGGAACTTTCCATTGCGAATTAGCTCATTTCTTGTAGTGGTTTACAGTGGTTGCTAATGGTCTTGCAAGTGTAAGACTATTATGCATGATGAACACTTCAAGTTTAAATCTGATTGATTTCCATGTCAGGTTGAGGAATTAGGCAGACCAGTGAGTTTCGGTGAGGTTTTCATCAGGGCTAATACGAAGAAGGATGGGACCTTTGCAGATAAAAAAGCAGAGCAAGTTGCTGAGCTCTATATGCAGAAAAAGCAAGAGAAGATGTCTAACCTCGGGTCTGGGACCACATAGATTTCTGATGGTCGTCATCCACAACTATCCATTGAAGAGGATAACGAGCTTTTTATTCAGGTTAACTGCTTCCTTCCCTAAGTTGTTATGTTTTGGATTTTGATTGATGATAGTGTTTGGTATTAATTTTATTTTTTTTCTTTTGGTAGTCTACGTTCACAAACGATAGAGGAGACCTCTTTGGCATTGGAAGCCTCAAAAATCAGCTCAAGGAAAAGGGAGAACACCATGAAACCTCTGCTTCTTTCCAGCATATGCAACAACAGCTTGAAGCGGCTCAAAGGAAATTGGAGGAACAAACTGCTCATATCTCCCAGCAAGAATCAGATAATGCTCGACTTGCAGCTGCTCAAAAGGCCCACACCGCCGAGCTTGCGATTGTGAACAAGTTCTTGAAAACGGACAACCGATTCCTCGCTTTCCTTGCCCAAGAAACATATGCTGATTGTCCATACTCTCCTCTCCACTGATTTAGCTAACTTCTTTCTCCCTTCTCCCTTGAAACTTTAAACTTAAAACTTATGTTATCTTTTGGAAATGGAAAGAACTTGTTTTTCCATTTTGGTTTAGAACATGAAAGTTATGTTATTTTGTTGTATGAATTCGTAGCTTGGTGTATAATATTTGATGTTGATGTTTATGTTTATCAGATTGTTTCACTTCTGTTTAGAGTTTAGAGTTTCAAGTTTTATTGCCAACCCAATTTAACTGCTAAATAAATTAAGAACTCGTAGGTTTTCAGTAGCAAAAAAATTAAATAAACAGTCGGTAAACAGTCGTAAATATGCCAAGATATACAAAACCGATGCTCATTTCAGTCGTAAATAAGTAGCAAAAATAGTAGGTAATCAGTCGTAACGCAGTCGTTATATTTAACGACTGATTACCGACGACCTAAGTAGTAGCAACCTACAGTCGCTATTCAGTCACTAATCGGTCATATATTTTTACGACTGATTACCGACTACAACTGTAGTAGTAGCAACATTCAATCACTATTCAATCACTAATCAGTCGTAAACGTTTGCTACTGATTAGCGACTGAATAGTGACTGCCTGATATCAGTCGTAAATCAGTAGCCATTTTGCGGCTGATTTTTTTAGCGACTAGACCTTTACCTACCGCAGAAATCAGTCAGTAATCAGTCGTAACAGGGTGTTTTGCTACTGATTCCCTACTGTTTTTGCAGTAGGAAAAACGCTGTTTTGGTGTAGTGGATGAACTAACTAACAAGATTCAGATTTAGCGCAGTTCTTGAACTCAAATCACTAAAGTATAATTAACCAACTGTCGTTGCGAGAATTATCTAAATCTAAATCATAGGAATTCCAAATCTCTTTGCGAATCATAAAGTCTAAATCAGCTTTAATATCAGGTTTGATATGTTCACAAATCAATTAAACCAAATCTTTTTGCGAATAATCAATTTACTCACCTAAGGTTCTATCAGGTAATTAATCGCACTGTCGTGCCTAATCAATTATCCTAAGATCTAAGTTCCAGATTCGTCAACCTAGAATTAGCTTTGAACACAACCTAAGGCGAAGAACTAATTCAGATGGTGAATCCTAATAACTAATCAACCTAGCATTCAAAGAAAACCCTTATGAGAACCCTGAACCTAAAGTGGATCTACTCAGACATGGAGAATGAAACAATCAACATGTTTGAATAAATCATCAAATAAAACAGAAAGAGTAACAAGAGGGTTCCAAATCCGATCTCGGACGAAGGGAGTTTCAGATTTGTCTTCCTCACAAAACCAAAGTAAAAATAAAGCATAGCCAACAAGGTGGCTGTAAAAATCCTATAAATAACCTAAAACATGAATTGGGGCTTCTTGTAATTATTAAAGACTTCAAGACCAAGTTGCAATTCTTCAACTCTTCATTAAAGTCGCGGGTCATGTCTGCCTCGAAGAGTGTCGATCGATACCCCCTGGTATCGATCGATGCTTGACGTGAAATCGGGTACTCAGCAACACGAACTTCAGCTTTGCTCCAAAATGCTCCAGAAAGCTCCAATATCTCCAATTATGCTCCAAACGTGCTAAGACCTGTTAAAGACTCTAAAACACTACGAAATACTAGAAATACTCTATAAAACAGACTTATATCATGGCCTAAAAGGGGTAAAAACCATGATATATCAACTCCCCCAGACTTAGCCTTTGCTTGCCCTCAAGCAAAACAGAAAACTAAACCAGAGAAAGAGGTTTGAAAACGCAGAGACTCACCTGTTCATGAACCATCGCAGAGATCTTTTCCCAAGCACCCAAATGTCACCTAATCAGCTTTTGATCTAACCACCATGTACTTCTCCGTAGACATTTGCAGCTTTCCCAGACTCCACACATTATCCCACAGCATTGTTCAAATAAAACTTTCATCACCAGATTCATCGCTACAGCCAATGTTTAAAAACCTTCTAGATTCTTTACCATACAATATCATGACAAGGAACCACCATTTTTCACACTTTTTGTATCAATTTCTCTCCCCCAGACTTATTTCTTATTATGTTCTCTTTTTTTTAGATCTGCATATACACATCAAGGTCCGGAACGCGAGTATTGATGGTGTTTGCCACTGAATCCCTGGTTCTTCCTTCTCTATGTATCAAAGGTTTAGGCGAATAGTGGTATCATGGGAAATTTTCCTAACCTCGCTTTCAACCTTTGTGTGATCATTCCCTCTTAAGTAGAATAATGGGATCGCTGGAAAATTTCCTATCCATCTACTCAGAAGAAAATCATCTCATCTTTTATGCTCTTATTTATCAACTTATAACAGGGGAGAGAGATACCATTACTCTAAACACATGGGTTCCTTTATCAGATATGAATGATGAATCAAGCTCTAAAAACAACTAACCACATTGATGAAGTGCAAAAATTTGGCTCAGGCTTCAGAAGAACTCTGCTGGAGACATGGATGTTTTCTAGTCAACTGGTCAGTCTTTGGATTTTTCATTAGTCGATCTAGAACTGATCCTGCAACACTGGTCACTCAAGAACAACATCAAAACAACAATTCAAGCACATGATCATCATCTCCAACAAGTTTTTGACTCAATAAAACATTTTTGACTCGATAAAACAACTGACTCTAAGAAAAACAAACACAATGTCAGCAGACACCTCCCCCAGACTTGAACAACACTGTCCCCAGTGTTATCTAGCCTAGAGTCAGTGAAAGAAAACAAAATAGCAGAATAAAATTGGGAAAAACAAGAAGTTACCTTGCTGGAACATCGAGTATCGATCAACACACAGCCTGGTATCGATCGATACCAGGCTTAAATCGACTTGATGAACCGTCTATTCGTGATTGGTGTCGACCGATATCAATGGGGTATCGATCGACACTATGGCGATTTCGAGTTTTGGTCCTTGTTTATCCTGACACAAACACAAAACGAACGAAAATAAAAAGAAAAAAATCAAAAGCAGACTCACCAGTGGGTTGCCTCCCACCAAGCGCTTGTTTAACGTCATTAGCTTGACTGTAACGCCCTCAGACAGGATAAGAATGGGAGTTTTCACCGAAACAGGCTCCACAACTTGACATTGCTATCTTCAGAGTTTTGCTCAACAAACCCTCCACAAACTCTTGCCCTTTTTCCTTCAGGTCCGAAGTAAGAAGTACTATAGCCTTAGAAAATGGTTTCGAGGCTCCTTTGCACTTCACCTTGTACTCAATCGAGTCTCCATCACACTTCTGAGGAATCAATGTGACATGGGGATCCTCGACTATTTTGCTCTTGGCCTTCTTCTTTGTTGCCTTAGCATTCTTGACAACTTCCTTGGGGATGCTGGGCGGTTCAACTGAAACGTCTATGACAGTTGGCGCGTCAGGAGGTTCTTCCAAAAGATCAGTTGCTAACGACTTTCCCGTAACAACTTCAATGCAAGAGACACGTCCGGGAGCTCCTCTAGGAGGAATGGCTTCGTAGAACACCTCATTGTTAATATATGAGAATGAAATTCTCTTCCCTGACGTATCCATAATCGCACCAACCGTAGCCATGAACGGTCTTCCAAGAATTAACTGCGTATGAGATATTGCACTCATCTCCACAACCTGAAAGTCAGTAGGAACCAGACAATCTCCTACTGTGATCATCAAATCAGGTATTGCACCATACGGGAGTGAGGTTGAACAGTTTGGGAATGTGATAGACGTCTTGGGAGGTCGAATATCAGCTCCCAATCTCTCTGCAATCGCCCTTGACATGACATTGACGCAGGCTCCTGAGTCAAAGAGAGACTCTTTAAATTCAACTCCAGAGATAGAGCATGGAACAGAGAATATCCCTGGGTCTTCCCTCTTAGTCAACTGCCTCAGTGGTAGTGACTTGCTTCTTGCCTTGATGAAGAGTGCCTTAATTTCTTCCTCAGTTTCTCTGCAATCTTTGAAGTGACTTAGCAGAGGACGGTGTTCTAGAGCTTCTTCGAAAGACAAGTCATGGGAGATCTTTCGTACCATCTTCTCAAAGCCACGCAGCTGCTTTGGAGAAATGGTATCTCTGAGGTGTCGAGGAATAGGATTTAGCTTCTTGGGCTTGCGAACTTTTTCTTCGATCAACTCAGGTGTTTTCATATTTTCTGGCTCGATCTGCGATGGGTATCGATCGACACCAGGCAGGGTATCGATCGATGCTATCGCTGTTGAATCGTCCTTGNAGCGTAATTCGACACTTCATAATCTATTGTGTGATCTCTGTGAGTCTTCTGTGGTTCGACCCCTACACTTACTACAACAACTGCTTTAGTATCTTAGGGTATTAAATTGAGCATATCAATACACCCTCTCCTTGAAAATCTCAGGCTTCTTCTCAACTTGCGTCTCAACATCGACCGACACTGTAGGAGTATCGATCGATACTTGTGATTTTGGATCCTCTCGTGCAAGTGTCTGGACTGGTATCGATCGATACAGGGGAGTATCGATCGATGCCCTGGCGATTTCAGCATCCTCATCGAAATTTTCTGCACTTGAGCTGATTGCATTGACGTGTGCATTGTGTGAATGAACCGACTTTCCCTTGGCATTTGCTGCAATCTGAGCTACTTGCATTTCCAGCATCCTGTGATTGGTATTGAGAGCCTCGATTTTCCCATTCAGATTGTCAATCTTCCCATTCAGATCAGTATACAGATGGTCAATCTTCCCATTGAAATACACTTGCAGTTTTTGTTGTCCGTGAAGAATCTGTTCAAGCATGGATTCCATCTTATTCTCTGTGGACTTTGGAGGAATGGGTTGGTACGAAGAGTTCCCATAATTGCGATTGTTGTTGTTGAAGTTTCGGTTGTTGTTGTACCCAAATTGCTGACCCTGAAATCTAGAACCACCAACGTAGTTACAATCCTCCACTTCAGCTCCACCGATATCATCGACTCCATCAGCAAAGTGTACAGCCTTCTTCGACTTCCCAATCAAAATATCCAGCTTCGCTTGAACTTCAGCAATCTGAGATCCATCAATTCCTGCAGACTACTTCTTCCTCTCGAAATCAGCATTCTTGGTGCTATTACTAGACACCAAGTTCTCAATTAGCACAAACGCATCATCTGGATACATGGTGTTGAAGTTCCCATTACTCGCAGTATCCAAAGCCATCTGGTACCTCCAATCGATCCCTCTGTAGAAAGTGCCCAGCAGCTGAACCTGATTGAACCCATGGTGCGGACAATCTCTCTGATATGATTTGAAGCGAATCCAAGCAGCCTTGAGTCCCTCTGTTGGACCTTGAAAAAATTGAGAAATTTTGTTCCTGAGATCTTCGGATCTCGCATCATCATAGAAATTGCACAGGAATGCATTCTTCGTCTCATCCCATGTAGTTAGCGAACCAGGAGCCAACTGCTTTAGCCAATAAGCAGCATCCCCACTAAGAGAGTATGGAAAAAGTTTGCAGAAGAGGAACTCATTGGGCACTCCACTGTACTTCATTCCAGTGACCAAATCCTCGAACCTCTCGATATGATCCATGGGATGTTCATGAGATAAACCATGGAAAGGGATCGGACTCACGAGAGCATAGTACGCATGCTTCAGCTCGAAGTCATTCCTCTGAAAAGTTGGCATAGAACAGATCAGGTCTGTTGTGCTCGCCAAGTGTCATAACTCGATCAACTCCAGCATTCCCACTGTTGGCTTGCGCAGCTGGCGCGACAATCTCAACAACAGCAGCAGGAGGGACAATAACGTTTCCAGCTTCATCAAGTCGCTGCCCCATCTCATTACACACTTGACCCTCTTGGTCTCTCAAGAATCCAACTTCATCAGCTCTTAATACCACTGGGTTGTTCATCGCTGATGTTTGCTTTGTCTTTATGTTTGTGCGTTCCACAAGTGCTAGCTGTTCCAATGATAATTCAACTAGCTGAGTGCTCTTGTTCCTTCCGGTTTCACGAACATGCATACACCTGAAAACAAAACACTAGACAAGGCACGTAAGTAACCAAAAAAATACGTTGAGTATCGACCGATACCAAGTGGTGTCGATCGATATCAACAAAAAGAAACGACGAGTATCGACCGATACTAGGTAGTATCGATCGATACCGACGGGCTTAGTCGAAACTTGACAGCTAAAATCTAATGGCAAAATTGAGTCCCCGGCAACGGCGCCAAATTTGATATGCTCAAATTAATACCCTAAACAGTACTAAAGCCGTAGTTGTAGTAAGTGTAGGGGTCGAACATAAGGACTCACAGAAATCCCACAATATATTGTATAGTGTCAAATCAAGTTAAGCAAATAAGATGAAACAAAAGACAATAAGCAGTAAACGAGTTGTAATTCGATGGAAGAAATATAGGCTCAGGGTATTTCTTAGGAAATCAATGAATGCAGATTAACTTACTAACATTATTCAGATTTAGCGCAGTTCTTGAACTCAAATCATTAAAGTATAATTAACCAACTGGCGTTGCGAGAATTATCTAAATCTAAATCTTAGGAATTCCAAATCTCTTTGCGAATCCTAAAGTCTAAATCAGCTTTAATATCAGGTTTGATATGTTCACAAATCAATTAAACCAAATCTCTTTGCGAATAATCAATTTGCTCACCTAAGGTTCTATTAGGTAATAAATCGCACTGTCGTGCCTAATCAATTATCCTAAGATCTAAGTTCCAGATTCGTCAACCTAGAATTAGCTTTGAACACAACCTAAGGCGAAGAACTAATTCAAATGGTGAATCCTAATAACTAATCAACCTATCATTCAGAGAAAATCCTTAAGAGAACCCTGAACCTAAAGTGGATCTACTCAGACATGGAGAATGAAACAATCAACATGTTTGAATAAATCATCAAATAAAACAGAAAGAGTAACAAGAGGGTTCCAAATCCGATCTCGGACGAAGGGAGTTTCAGATTTGTCTTCCTCACAAAACTAAAGTAAAAATAAAGCATAGCCAACAAGGTGGCTGTAAAAATCCTATAAATAACCTAAAACACGAATTGGGGCTTCTTGTAATTATTAAAGACTTCTGGACCAAGTTGAAATTCTTCAACTCTTCATTAAAGTCGCGGGTCGTGTCTGCCTCGATGAGTGTCGATCGATACCAGGGGGTATCGATCGATGCTTGACGTGAAATCGGGTACTCAGCAACACGAACTTCATCTTTGCTCCAAAATGCTCCAGAAAGCTCCAATATCTCTAATTATGCTCCGAACGTGTTAAGACCTGTAAAAGACTCTAAAACACTACGAAATACTAGAAAGACTCTATAAAACGGACTTATATCATGGCCTAAAAGGGGTAAAAACCATGATATATCAGGACTCAATTTCGCCATTAGATTTTAGCTGTCGAGTTTCGACTAAGGCCGTCGGTATCGATCGATACTATCTAGTATCGGTCGATACTCATCGATTTCTTTTTGTTGATATCGATCGACACCACTTGGTATCGATCGATACTCATCACGATTTTGTTACTTACGTTCTTGATTTTTGTGTTTCAGGTGCATGCTTAATCGTGAAACCTGAAGAAACAAGAGAAGCTAGCACGTTTAGAACGCGCAAACAGAAAGACAAAGCAAACATCAGGGATGAACAACCCAGTGGTTTTAAGAGCTGATGAAGCTGGAGTCTTGAGAGACCAAGAGGGTCAAGTGTGCAATGAGAGAGGGCAGCGACTTGATGAGGCTGGAAACATCATTGCCCCTCCTGCTGTTGTTGATCAGATTGTCGCGCCAGCTGCGCAAGCCAACGTCGGGAATGCTGGAGTTGATCGAGGTATAACACTTGGTGAGCACAACAGACCTGATCAGTTTTATGCCAATCGAGCTGCGATTCGCATCCCAACTTTTCAGAGGAATGACTTCGAGCTGAAACCTGCGTATTACGCTCTCGTAAGTCAGAACCCTTTCCATGGCCTATCTCATGAGCATCCCTTGGATCATATCGAAAGGTTCAAGGATTTGGTCACTGGTATGAAGTACAATGGAGTGCCCAATGAGTTCATTTTTTGCAAACTTTTCCCTTACTCTCTTGGTGGGGATGCTGCTTATTGGCAGAAGCAGTTAGCTCCTGACTCGCTGACTACATGGGATGAAACGAAGAATGCGTTCCTGAACAATTTCTTTGATGATGCGAGATCTGAGGAGCTTAGGAACAAGATCTCTCAATTCGCTCAGGGTCCGACAGAAGCATTCAAAGTTGCTTGGATTTGTTTCAAGTCTTATCAGAGAGATTGTCCGCACCATGGGTTATTTCAGGTTCAGCTGCTGGGCATTTTCTACAGAGGAATTGATTGGAGGTACCAGATGGGTATGGATGCTGCGAGCAATGGGAACTTCAACACCAAGTATCCAGATGAAGCGGTTGTGTTGATTGAAAACTTGGCATCTACTAATAGCACCAAGAATGCTAATCTCGAGCGGAAGAAGCAGGCTGGAGGAGTTGATGGATCGCAGATTGCTGATGTGCAGGCCAAACTGGACTTCCTGATCGGGAAGTCGAAGAAATCTGTGCACTTTGTTGATGAAGTCGCTAATGTGGAAGAAGAAGAAGAGGATGTTAACTACGTTGGTGGTTCTGGTTTTCAGGGTCAGCGATTTGGGTACAACAACAACCGAAACTTCAACAACAACAATCATCAAGGTGGGTACAAGTTAGAGGGGAACCAATCTGGTTTCGGAGCGAAGCAATTCACTCAGAAACCACTTCAGAGCAGCGATTTCACTCGCAATTATGGGAACTCTTCGTACCAACCAGTCTCTCCAAAGTCCACAGATAATAAGATGGAATCCATGATGGAACATATTCTTCAGGGACATCAGAAGTTGCAAGTGGATTTCAATGGGAAGTTTGACTCGCTGTACATGGATCTGAATGGGAAGATCGAAGCCATCAGTCTCTCCAAGAGGAAACTGGAAACTCAGGTTGCTCAGACAACAGCAGCTGTAAAGAGACAGTAAGGTTTTCTTCCAGGGAAAACTGAGAATCCAAGGGCACACATCAACGCCATCACTTTGAGGAGTGGAAAAGAGGTGTTTACTGGAGTGAAGGACAGTCCAATCGCAGAAAATTTCATCGATCTTGCTGGAGATGACGATTGGGATTCTGAAAATCTCCATGTATTGATCGATACCAGCCAGTGTCGATCGACACCGGTCCAGACATCTGCACGAGTGGATCCAAAATCCCGTGTATCGATCGATACCCCTCAAGTATTGATCGATGCTGATACACAGGTCTTGAATGTGCCCGAGATTGTCAAGGAGAGGGTGTATATCCCCAAGATACCTTATCCTATACTTCTTAAGCTGACAAGGAAAGAATGGGAGGATACTAGATGCAAGGTTATGTTAGACAAGTTGGTTGTGGAGCTTCCGTTTGTTGATGCTATCAAGACTTCTCCAGCTTTCAGGAGGTACGTGATGAAGATGGTGTCTAGCAGTCTGAGCCTTGAAGAAGGTGTCATGATGATTTCAGAAGGAGAGTTGGTTGACAGTTCTAAGCAAGGTGCTGGACTTGGGGATTGGAGTACAGAGAAAGCTCCTAAGGTCGAACTAAAACCACTCCCACCAAATCTGATGTATAGTTTTCTTGGCCCTGATTCTACATACCCAGTCATTGTTAATGCTTCTTTGAACAACACATAGAATGCCTTACTGTTGAGCAAGCTGCGCAAGTATCGCAAAGCTCTTGGCTATTCTCTTGCTGACATTTCAGGTATAGCACTAGACTTGTGCATGCATCGGATTCACTTGGAGGATGAGTCAAAGGCTTCGATTGAGTGTCAGAGGAGGCTGAATCTGAACCTGAAGGAAGTGGTCAGGAAGGAAGTGATGAAGCTGTTGGAAGCAGGGATTATCTATGCCATCTCGGATAGTTCTTGGGTTAGTCCAGTTCACGTTGTGCCTAAGAAAGGAGGCATAACTGTGGTGAAGAACGAAAAGGACGAGCTGATCCCTACAAGGACAATCACTGGTCACAGGATGTGCATTGACTACAGGAAGCTGAATGCGGCTACAAGGAAGGATCACTTCCCATTTCCATTCATTGACCAGATGCTGGAGAGGTTAGCGAGTCACCCATACTACTGTTTTCTTGATGGGTACTCAGGCTGTTTCCAGATTCCTATACATCCAGAGGACCAGGGAAAGACGACCTTCACATGTGCCTATGGCACATTCGCCTACAGAAGAATGCCATTTGGATTATGTAACGCTCCAGCGACCTTTCAGCGTTGCATGATGTCGATTTTCACAGATATGACTGAGGAGTTTATGGAGGTATTCATGGATGATTTTTCTGTGTATGGATCGTCATTCAAGGATTGTCTGGATAACTTGTACAAAGTGCTTCAGCGATGCGAGGAGAAGCATTTGGTTCTTAATTGGGAGAAGTGCCACTTCATGGTACAAGATGGCATTGTTCTTGGGCACAAGGATTCTAAGGCAGGGATCGAAGTCGACAAGGCTAAGATTCAGGTCATGACGAGTTTGCAACCTCCACGATCTGTTGACCAGTTGACTAGAAAACATACATGTCCCCAGCAGAGTTCTTCTGAAGCCTGAGCCAAATTTTTGCACTTCATCAATGTGGTTAGTGTTTTTAGAGCTTAAATCATCATTCATATCTGATAAAGGAACCCATGTGTTTAGAGTTATGGTATCTCTCTCCCCTGTTATAAGTTGATAAATAAGAGCATAAAAGATTGAAATGATTTTCTTCTGAGTAGAGGGTTAGGAAAATTTCCAGCGATCCCATTATTCTACTTAAGAGGGAATGATCACACAAAGGATTGGAAGCGAGGCTAGGATTTTCCTATAATGCCATTATTCGCCTACATCCTTTGATACATTGAGAGGGAAGAACCGGGGATTCGGTGGCTAACACCATCAATACTCGCGTCTCATACCTTGATGTGTATATGCAAAGCTGAAAATAAAAGAAATAACATAATAAGAAATAAGTCTGGGGGAGAGAAATTGATACAAAAAGTGTGAAAAAGGTGGTTCCTTGTCATGATATTATTTGGTAAAGAATCTAGAAGGTTCTTGAACATTGGCTACAACGATGAAACTGGCGATGAGGGTTTTATTTGGACAATGCTGTGAGATAATGTGTGGAGTCTGGAAAAGCTGCGAATGTCTACGGAGAAGTACATGGTGGTTAGATCAAAATCTGGTTAGGTAACATTTAGGTGTTTGGGAAAAGGATCTCTGCGATGGTTCCTGAACAGGTGAGTCTCCGCGTTTTCAAATCTCTTTCTCTGGTTTAGTTTTCTATTTTGCTTGAGGGCAAGCAAATGCTAAGTATGGGGGAGTTGATATATCATGGTTTTTACCCCTTTTAGGCCATGATATAAGTCCGTTTTATAGAGTCTTTATGTTATTTCGTAGTGTTTTAGAGTCTTTTACATGTTCTAGCACGTTTGGAGCATAATTGGAGATATTGGAGCTTTCTGGAGCATTTTGGAGCATTTTGGAGCAAAGCTGAAGAAGTTCGTGTTGCTGAGTACCAGATTTCACGATCAGCGTCGATCGATACCCTATGGTATCGATCGATACCCATCGCATCAAGACACGACCCGCGACTTTAATGAAGAGTTGAAGAATTGCAACTTTGTCCAGAAGTCTTTAATAATTACAAGAAGCCCCAATTCGTGATTTAGGTTATATATAGGAATTTTATAGCCACTTTGTTGGCTACGCTTTATTTTATTCTGGATTTGTGAGAGAGCTTTTCAAGGGAGACAAGTCTGATACTCTGTTCGTCGAGAGAAGATTTCGAACCCTTTTGTGACTCTTTCTTATTTTCTATTGAGTATTTATTCAAACATGTTTATTGATTCAATTTCCATGTCTGAGTAGATCTCTTGTTAGGTTTAGCGATTCTCATAAGGGATTTCTTTGAATGCTAGGTTGATTGGTTATTTAGGGTTCATAATCTGAATTAGTTATTCGCCTTAGGTTGTTCTCAAAGCTAATTCTAGATTGATCACCTAGAACTTAGATCTTAGGATAATTGATTAGGCACGATAGTGCGATTAATTATCTGATAGAACCTTAGGTGAGCAAATTGATTATTCGCAAAGAGATTTGGTTTAATTAATTTGTGAACATGTCAAACCTGGAATTAAGGCTGATTTATTCTTAGGGATTTGCAAAGAAATTTGAGATTCTGAAGTTTAGATTTAGATAGTTTTCGCAACGACAGTTGGTTAATTATACTCTAGTGATTTGAGTTCGAGAACCGTGCGTAACCTGAACCCTGATTAGTTAGTTTATTTTGCATTCATTGATTTCCTGAGAAATATCCCTGAACCTATCTCTTTCCCATCGATTTACAACTCGTTTACTGCTTACTGCTTTTGTTTAATCTGAATAGCTTAGCTTGATTTGATAACTATATAATCTATTGTGCGATTTCTCTGAGTTCTTGTGTTCGACCCCTGATATACTGCAGCAACTGCTTTAGTACTGTTTAGGGTATTATTTTGAGCATATCACTTACTAGAGCGTAATACGCATGTTTCAGCTCAAAGTCATTCCTCTGAAAAGTTGGGATGCGAATCGCAGCTCGATTGGCATAGAACTGATCAGGTCTGTTGTGCTCACCAAGTGTTCTACCTCGATCAACCCCAGCATTCCCAACGTTGGCTTGCGCAGCTGGCGTGACAATCTGACAAACAACAGCCGGAGGGACAATGACGTTTCCAGCTTCATCAAGTCGCTGCCCTCTCTCATTGCACACTTGGCCCTCTCTCATTTCACACTTGGCCCTCTTGGTCTCTCAGGACTCCAGCTTCATCAGCACTTAATACCACTGGGTTGTTCATCCCTGATGTTTGCTTTGTCTTTCTGTTTGTGCGTTCCAAAAGTGCTAGCTGCTCCAAAGACAGTTCAACTAGCCGAGTGCTCTTGTTCCTTCTGGCATACACCTGAAAACAAGAGTCAAACACGTAAGTAACCAAAAAAAAAAAAAACGTGATGAGTATCGACCGATAGCAAGTGGTGTCGATCGATATCAGCAAAAGAAAACGACGAGTATCGATCGATACTAGGTAGTATCGATCGATACCGATGAACTTAGTCGAAACTCGACAGCTAAAATCTAATGGCGAAATTGAGTCCCCGACAACGACGCCAAATTTGATATGCTCAAATTAATACCCTAAAAGTACTAAAGCAGTTGTTGTAGTAAGTGTAGGGGTTGAACACAAGGACTCACAAAAATCACACAATAGATTATATAGTATCGAATCAAGCTAAGTAGATTAGATGAAACAAAAACAATAAGCTGTAAAAGTGTTGTAAATTCGATGGAGAGAATATAGGCCTAGGGTATTTCTCAGGAAATCAATGAATGCAGACTAAACTAACTAATCAGGGTTCAGGTTACGCACGGTTCTCGAACTCAAATCACTAAAGTATAATTGACCAATTGTCGTTGCGAGAATTATCTAAATGTAAACTTCATAATCCCAAATCTCTTTGCAAATTCCTAAGAATAAATCAGCTTTAATTTCAGGTTTGATATGTTCACAAATCAATTAAACCAAATCTCTTTGCGAATAATCAACTTGCTCACCTTAAATTCTATCAGATTACTCAACTGCACTGTCGTGCCTAATCGATTAACCTAAGATCTAAGTTTTAGGTGATCAATCTAGAATTAGCTTTGAGAACAACCTAAGGCGAAGAACTAATTCAGATTATGAACCCTAACAATAAAGTGGATCTACTCAGACATCGAAATTAAAGCAATAAACATGTTTGAATAAATCATCAAATAAAATAGAAAGAGTAATAAGAGGGTTCGAAATCTTCTCTCAGACGAACAGAGTTTCAGACTTGTCTCCCTTCAAAATCTCTCTCACAAAACCAAAGTAAAATAAAGCGTAGCCATTAAAGTGGCTGTAAAATCCTATTAAATAACCTAAATCACGTTTTGGGGCTTCTTGTAAATAATAAAGACTTCTGGACCATTATGTAATTCTTTAACTCTTCATTAAATCGCTGCTGCGATGGGTATCGATCGATATTAGGCAGTATCGATCGATACTGATGCTTCAAATCGGGTATTCAGCATCACGAATTTCTGCTTTGCCCCAAAATGCTCCAGAAAGCTCCAATATCTCCAATTATGCTCCAAACGTCCTAAAACCTGTAAAAGATTCTAAAAGACTCCAAAATACTAGAAAGAATCTATAAAATGGACTTATATCATGGCCTAAAAGGGGTAAAAACCATGATATATCAACCGTTCGGACATGGACAAGGAGAAGGAAGAGTCCACCCAAAGCGTCTCAAAGATGTGGCTGGACGAGATCCTTCCGGCCTGATTCAGCTTCAATAATCTTCATAGAAGCTGTAGAGAAAGGCGTTAGATGCCTACTGGAGTTTGATGTAGGTCATTTGGACTAGCCGTTAGAGAGATATGGCCATTTGTCTCAGGAGTGATTGTCTGGCCGCTCAACCACACGCATCACACTGCTCCCACAAACAGGTGCACCAAACCGGTGTAAGGTCAGGGGCTAAGCACCGACCTGGACCTCTTCCACACCGACCTGTGGCTTCGGTTTTCAACTACAGGGCATTACACCGCTCCAAAAAACCGGTGCAAGCATCCGGTGTAACATTTGCAAGCCGAAGCCAGCCGAAGTGTCTCAAAGACCTGGCAGGACGAAGGATTCCCGATCTTATTCAGCTTCAGTGTTCTTCATAAAGGTTGTATCCTAGTGAGTTAGCTGACTACAGGAGGTAGTTACAGGTCATTCGGATATGTGGTTCGTTAGATATGGCTGTTTTACTGAGAGTATGTCCGTCTGGCCGAAGCCACCCGACATGCCTGAAAGACCTGGCTGGACGAAGGGTCTCCAATCCGTATTAACCTTGGTGGTCTTCACAAAGGTTGTAGCCCAGTATATTACCTGTCCAGAGGAGGTAGTTGGAGGACATTCTAACATGTATTCCAGGAGATAGCTGGGTTTTACCAAAGGTGCTACACATGAGCCATTGTGACTCATTTCAACCGGGTCAATACCCGGTTTATCCCGGGTTGACCCGGTTCGCCCAAGAACTTATAAATACCCAAAAACCCTATTTTTCATGTTAAGCTTTCTTCTTTCTAGAGTTGGGTTTTATCCCAATTGATTTTGGTTGGATCTTCATCACAAATGCCACTCTAGAGAAGATTTCTTCACTCTTATCTTTATATTAATGCATCTTCTATATATTTATGTCTTCTTCTCTTATGGTCTTCATGTTTAGACTTTAGACTTTTTGTTGGATTTTGGTTTGATGATTGATTTGTGTTGCTTATGTTCTTAATCATTGCTTTCCTTTCTTTCTAAGTGATCCTAGTGCTAGATTGGGCTTGAGAAAGTCAATCTAGATCAAAGGAAAAATCATGAACACCAAGTGTTCGATGAAATTCCCCTAGAATCTTAGTAAGAGATAAACATTCTTAACCTATGAGAGTAGTTGCCTAAGGTGTTTATTGATAGACTTGTGATATGCTCAAATTAATACTCTAACAGTACTAAAGCAGTAGTTGTAATATAGTTAGGGGTCGAACACAAGGACTCACAGAAATCACACAATAAATTGTATAGTATCGAGCTAAGCTAAGCAATTCAGGTTTAACAAAAAGCATAAAGTAGTAAACGAGTTGTATTTGATGGGAAAAAGATAGGTCTAGGGATATTTCTCAGGAAATCAATGAATGCAAAATAAACTAACTAATCAGGGTTCAGGTTACGCACGGTTCTCGAACTCAAATCACTAAAGTATAATCAACCAACTGTCGTTGCGAAAACTATCTAAATCTAAACTTCAGATTTGATTTCCCGATCAGGAAATCTAGTTTGGCATGCACGTCAGCAATCGGCGACCCATCAATTCCTCCAGCTTGCTTTTTCCTCTCGAAATCAGCATTCTTGGTGCTATTACTAGACGCCAAGTTCTCGATCAGCACAACTGCATCATCCGGATACCTGGTGAAGAAGTTCCCATTACTCGCAGCATCCATACCCATCTGGTATCTCCAATCAACCCCTCTGTACAAAGTGCCCAGCAGCTGCACCTGAGTGAACCCATGGTGCGGACAATCTCTCTGATAAGACTTGAAACGAATCCATGAAGCTTTGATCGCCTCTGTCGGACCCTGATCGAACTGAGAGATCTTGTTCCTGAGCTCCTCGGATCTTGCATCATCATAGAAATTTATCAGGAACGCATTCTTTGTCTCATCCCATGTAGTTAGCGAATCAGGAGCTAGCTGCTTCAGCCAATAAGCAGCATCCCCGCCAAGAGAGTACGGGAAGAGTTTGCAGAAAAGGAACTCATTGGGCACTGATACATGGATTTTGCAATCCAAGGAGGTATCAATACCCTCTAACCGATGTAGTAAGAGGTTATCGAATCCAATATTGGGAAATTGTCCTAAATACCAAGAATGCAAGGCATTTAAAGCAAGTTAAGCTAAACGAGTGTCTTGTGATTAAGTAACTAATTTAAAGCGAATAAACAACTAAACAAGGTGTAATTCAATAAGTAAATCGAATCCTAAGATAGGGTAATCGATATTAGGCAACCAAAGCATGATCCAAGACATTCATTCACACAAACAAGCTATCCCTAGGTTAATGATCTCTAATCTTGATTAGTCCTCTTTCAAGGTACTAATCACTATGTTAATTATCAAATTCATTAGCAAACTCTCATTTTTGAATTATCAATCAACATGCATTGAGAATATAAACTAGATCAACCAAAAATATGCCTTAGACAACTATTCTCATAGGCTAAGAACATAAATCCTTTGAATAATTGATCAAGGCATTTCATCATACACTTGGTGTGCATGAAATGCCTATGATCTATATCCACTCTCTCAAGCTAGATTTAGCAATAAGAACATTAAACAAAGAAGGATAATAGATAATCTAATCCTAAACACCTTAGATCATGCCTTGAATCCCCTAAATCTAACACATCTCAAGATCCTAAAATGACTACTCAAGACCCATGAAGAACACCTCTAAATCGATTTTGATAAGAGAAGAATTCATGGATGGATCTTGAATAATCAACAAGAAAAGGGGATAAGAAGAAGAGATTCAATGAAAACAAGACTTAATTGCATAAAAAGTAGAAGATCCTTTCTTACAAATCCAAGAACTCTCACAAAAGGGGAAAGGGTTTCTTAGACCAAAAAAAGGATAAAAATGAAAATTAGGGTTTTTGGGTTTATAAATGAAAATGGGCGAACCGGGTCAACCCGGAACAAACCGGGTATTGACCCGGTCGGATCTTGGATGCGTCTTCGATAAATTTAAAGCATCTCCCTAGCCTGATGTCCAAATGACATGATGTTTGCTTGTGTGCACAGCTAACTCTTCCCTCTACAACTTTTAAGAAGGCCGGAGAGGCTAAATATGATCGGAAGAACTTCGTTTTACTGGTTCTTTGGACGATGTCATCTCTTCTCGGCCAGGCAGATCATGCTTCAGTGTCTTGGCCATAAAATCTGATCCAGAGGTCCAAATGATATGATTCAAACTCCTGTATAAATATGATTCACTCCTCTACAAGTTCAATGAAGACATCAGATTAAACTGGGCATGGGAAGCTCTTCATTTGGCCTGATCTTTGAGACCGACCAAAACCGACCTTGCTGATTGGGGTAGGTCGGATTTCCTCCGGGGGAAATTAAGCCGACCTTGCTCCTTTTGGTCGGTCGGTTTTTGCTTCTCCGGGTCGGTCGGATTCTCAGAAACTCCCTGCCCTACGACCGGCTAAAACTGACCACGCTGATTGAGGACGGTCGGATTTTTCCCGGGGAGAATTTTAGCTTCTCGACCAGACAGACACGCTTTGGTAAAACTGCGATAACTTCCTAACCTGATGTCCGAATGACCTGAATCGTCCCTATACAATCTTCATGAAGACTACAAGAGCTGGATCAAATCGGAACGCCTTCGTCTGATCGGTTCTTTGAGACGTTCCGGATGGTTCCTCTCTAGTCTTTAGGCACCAAATCTCCAAACTCCACCAAGTGTCTCCAAACACCTAGTAAACTCCTCAAAAACATGCAAAAGACTCACTAGGACCTAATGCAGCTCCTAATACTCTAAATGGGACAAAACAAGTATGAAATGCCATGAGGATCCAAGAGAATAACCTAAAATCTATATGAAATGCATGCTAAATACATGTAGAATATGCACATATCAGTCACTCCATTGTACTTCATACCAGTGACCAAGTCCTCGAACCTTTCGATATGATCCATGGGATGCTCATGTGGTAGGCCATGGAATGGGTTCTGACTTACGAGAGTGTAATACGCAAGCTTCAACTCGAAGTCATTCCTCTGAAAAGTCGGGATGCGAATCACAGCTCGATTGGCATAGAACTGATCATGCCTGTTATGCTCACCAAGTGTTCTAGCTCGATCACCTGCAGCATTCCCAACGTTGGCGCGCCCAGCTGGCGCAACAATCTCAACAACAGCAGCAGGGACAACGACGTTTCCAGCTTCATCAAGTCGCTGCCCTCTCTCATTGCACATTTGACCCTCTTGGTCTCTCAGAACTCCAGCTTCATCAGCTCTTAAAACCACTGGGTTGTTCATCCCTGATGTTTGCTTGGTCTTTCTGTTTGTGCGTTCTAAACGTGCTAGCTTCTCTAACGATAGATTGACTAGCGGAGTGCTCTTGTTTCTTCTGGTTTCACGATTAGGCATGCACCTGAAACACAAAAATCAAGAACGTAAGTAACCAAACAAAATACGTTGAGTATCGATCGATACTGGATGGTATCGATCGATATCAACAAAGAAATCGCCTGTGTATCGACCGATACTAGGTAGTATCGATCGATACTGACGGGCTTAGTCGAAACTCGACAGCTAAAATTTAATGGCGAAATTGAGTCCCCGGCAATGGCGCCAAATGCTCAAACTAATGCCCTAACAGTACTAAAGCAGTAGTTATAATATAGTTAGGGGTCGAACACAAGGACTCACAGAAATCACACAATAAATTGTATAGTATCGAGCTAAGCTAAGCAATTCAGGTTTAACAGAAAGCAGAAAGTAGTAAACGAGTTGTATTCGATGGGAAAAAGATAGGATCATGGATATTTCTCAGGAAATCAATGAATGCAAAATAAACTAACTAATCAGGGTTCAGGTTACGCACGGTTCTCGAACTCAAATCACTAAAGTATAATCAACCAACTGTCGTTGCGAAAACTATCTAAATCTAAACTTCAGAATCCCAAATTTCTTTGCAAATCCCTAAGAATAAATCAGCCTTAATTTCAAGTTTGATATGTTCACAAATCAATTAAACCAAATTTCTTTGCGAATAATCAATTTGCTCACTTAGGTTCTATCAGGTAATTAATCGCACTGTCGTGCCTAATCAATTATCCTAAGATCTAAGTTCTAGGTGATCAATCTAGAATTAGCTTTGAAAACAACCTAAGACGAAGAACTAATTCAGATTATGAACCCTAAATAACAATTCAACCTAGCATTCAAAGAAATCCCTTATGAGATTCCCCAAACCTAACAAGAGATCTACTCAGACATGGAAATTGAATCAATAGACATGTTTGAATAAATACTCAATAGAAAATAAGAAAGAGTAACAATAGGTTTTGAGATCTGATCTCGGACGAAGGGAGATTCAGACTTGTCTCTCTCACCAAATTCTCTCTTAAACCAAAGTAAAATAAAGCATAGCCTTAAAAGTGGCTGTAAAATCCCTATAAATAACCTAAAACACGAATTGGGGTTTCTTGTAATTATTAAAAAGTTCTGGGCACTTTTGCAATTCTTCAAGTCTTGGAAAACTCGCGGGTCGTGTCTTGCTGTGATAGGTATCGATCGATACTAGCCAGTATCGATCGATACCAAGGCTTCATATCGGGTTCTCAGCAACACGAACTTCTGCTTTGCTCCAAATGCTCTAGAAAGCTCCAATATCTCCAATAATGTTCCCAACGTGCTATGACCTGTAAAAGACTCTAAAAGACTCCAAAATACTATAAAAACTCTATAAAAAGGATTTATATCATGGCTTAAATAGGGTAAAAACCATGATATATCAACTCCCCCAGACTTAGCCTTTGCTTGCCCTCAAGCAAATAGAAGCCTAAATCAGAGAAAGAGGTTTGAAAACGCGGAGACTCACCTGTTCATGAACTATCGAAATGACCCTCTTTCCAAGTACCCAAATGTCACCTAATCAGTTTTTGATCTAACCACCATGTACTTCTCCGTAGACATTCACAGCTTTTCCAGACTCCACACATTATCCCACAACTTTGTTCAACTAAAACCCTCATCGCCAGTTTTATCACTGTAGCCAATGTTCAAGGACCTTATAGATTCTTTACCATACGATATCATGACAAGGAACCCCCTTTTTCACACTTTTTGGTATTAATTTCTCTCCCCCAGACTTATTTCTTATTATGTTCTTTCTTTTCTTTTCAGCTTTGCATATACACATCAAGGTATGAGACGCGAGTATTGATGGTGTTTGCCACCAAATCCCCGGTTCTTCTCTCTCTATGTATCAAAGGATGTAGGCGAATAATGGCATCATAGGAAAATCCTAGCCTCGCTTCCAATCCTTTGTGTGATCATTCCCTCTTAAGTAGAATAATGGGATCGCTGGAAATTTTCCTAACCCTCTACTCAGAAGAAAATCATTTCATCTTTTATGCACTTATCAACTTGTAACAGGGAGAGAAATACCATTTATTTTAAACACATGGGTTCCTTTGTCAGATATGAATGATGAATCAAGCTCTATGAACACTAACCATATCGATGAAGTGCAAAAGTTGGCTCAGGTTTCAGAAGAACTCTGCTGGAAACATGGATGTTTTCTAGTCAACTGGTCAGTCTTTGGATTTTTCATTAGTCGATCTAGAACTGATCCTGTAACACAATAAAATCAAATTAATAGGTTGAAGCACAAGATCATCGTCTCCAACAAGTTTTGACTCAATGAAAACGATTTTGACTCAATAAAACGACTGACTCTAAGAAAAACAAACACAATGTCAGCAGACACCTCCCCCAGACTTGAACAACATTGTCCCCAGTGTTATCTAGCCTAGAGTAGGTAAAAGAAGATAAAAGAATAGAAGAAACGAAGAGAAACAAGAAGTTACCTTGCTGGAACATCGAGTATCGATCGACACACAGCCTGGTATCGATCGATACCAGGCTTAAATCGAATTGATGAACCGTACATTCGCGATTTGTGTCGATCGATACCAATGGGGTATCGATCGACACTAAGGCAATTTCGAGTCTGCTCCTTGTTAATCCTGACACAAACACAAAACGAACGAAAATAAAAGGAAAAACGACTCAAAGACAGACTGACCAGTGGGTTGCCTCCCACCAAGCGCTCGTTTAACGTCAATAGCTTGACTGTAACGCCATTCAGGCTGTTGGTGCATCATCCAAAGGCATTATCTGCCCTGTTGGAATCTCGGTTTTCGCCCAGTAGTGTTTCACCCTCTCTCCATTGGCAGTGAACTCATCGCTTGTAGGACTAATCAGCACGACAGCTCCATGTGGTCTGATCTCTTTGATTGTGAAGGGACCTGACCAACGAGAACGCAATTTACCAGGAAACAATTGCAAACGAGAGTTATACAGAAGTACCTGGTCGTTTGGCTCGAAATGTCTGGAGATGATCTTCTTATCATAATAGGCCTTAGTCCTCTCCTTGTACAGCTTTGAGTTCTCGTAGGCGTGGTGCCTAATCTCATCCAACTCGTTCAGCTGGATCAATCTTCTCTCTGCAGCAGGCTTGATGTCAAAGTTCAGCAACTTCGTCGCCCATGCTGCCTTGTGCTCAATCTCCACTGGAAGGTGACATGCTTTCCCATACAGCAAGTGAAATGGTGTAGTACCCAGCGGTGTCTTGAAAGCAGTCCTGTAAGCCCATAGCGCATCATCCAACTTTGTAGACCAATCCTTCCTTGAAGCGCCCACTGTCTTTTCCAGAATCTCCTTGATTTGCCTGTTGGAGACTTCGACTTGCCCACTGGTTTGAGGGTGATATGGAGTAGCCACTCGATGGTTTACACCATACTTCTTCAGCAACCTCTCGAAAACCTTGTTAATAAAGTGGCTGCCACCATCACTTATAACAATTCGCGGCACTCCAAATCGTGGGAAGATGATGGTCTTAAACAGCTTAAGAACCACCGCAGAGTCATTTTTCTCACTAGCTATCGCTTCCACCCATTTGGACACATAGTCCACAACAACCAAGATGTATCTTTTCTTTTGTGACGAGGGGAAAGGACCCATAAAATCGATGCCCCAGCAATCGAAAACTTCAACCTCAAGGATGAAATTCTGTGGCATCTCATGTCTCTTGCTGATCTTCCCTCTCCTCTGACAGACATCACACCGTGAGACATAGGCGTGAGCATCCTTGAACATAGTAGGCCACCAGAAGCCTGCTTGAAGAACCTTGGATACCGTCTTGAAAGTAGCAAAGTGACCAGCATACTCAGACCCATGACAATGAAAAAGAATAGCTGGCATCTCAGACTCTGCAACGCATCTTCTGTAGATACCATCTGAGCAATGCTTGTATAGGTAAGGCTCATCCCAGAAGAATCTCCTTATCTCGCGCATAAACTTCTTCCTTGCATATTTTGTGGGATACTTTGGCTCAGTCTCTACAGCAAGGTAGTTGGCGATGTCTGCGTACCATGGACGTGCAGCACTAGAGTCAGCAGCTAGATAGACATCATAGGAGTTCAAGTGCTCTACGGACAAAACAGGTTCAGGTCGCGACGTGTATCGATCGATACTAGGTGACTCTCGATCGATACCGAAAGTCTGCATTCGTGAAAATTGCAGATTTTCGGGATAAAGGTCTTGAAGCTGAGCTTCAATGAGGTAAACACCTTCCTCTGGCAAACAATCATCAATAGGGACGACCTCATCGACCTTTAGTCGCGATAAGTGGTCAGCAACGCCATTCTCAACTCCTTTCTTGTCCTTGATCTCGATGTCGAAACCTTGGAGCAAAAGAACCCATCAGCATAGACGAGGTTTGAGGTCCTTGTTCTTCAGCAGGTATTTGAGAGCAGCATTGTCTGTGTGAAAAATGACCTTGCTCCCAATCAAGTAGGACCGGAATTTCTTAAAAGAGAAAACGACTGCCAGCAACTCCTTCTTAGTGGTGCTGTAATTTCGCTGAGCATCATCCAACGTCATGGTGGCATAATAAATAGCATGGAGTTTCTTGTCTTTCCTCTGACCCAACACAGCTCCAACGGCAAAATCACTGGCATCACACATAACCTCAAAAGGCAAGCTCCAATCAGGTGGTTGGACTACATGAGCACTCACCAATGGCTTCTTGATTTCCTCGAAGGCTACAAGGCAATCAGAAGTGAAATCAAACTTGACTTCCTTACATATCAGGGCTGTGAGTGGACGTGCAAGCTTAGAGAAATCTTTGATGAACCTCCTGTAAAACCCAGCATGACCAAGGAAGCTTCGTATCTCAGGAACTGATCGTGGAGGTTTCATGCTTGTCATGACTTGAATCTTAGCCTTGTCGACTTCGATCCCTGCCTTAGAAACCTTGTGCCCAAGAACAATGTCATCTTGTACCATGAAGTGGCACTTTTCCCAATTAAGAACCATGTGCTTCTCCTCGCATCGCTGAAGTACTTTGCACAAGTTATCCAGACAGTCCTTGAATGACGATCCATACACAGAAAAATCATCCATGAAGACCTCCATAAACTCCTCAGTCATATCTGTGAAAATCGACATCATGCATCGCTGAAAGGTCGCTGGAGCGTTACATAATCCAAATGGCATTCTTCTGTAGGCGAATGTGCCATAGGGACATGTAAAGGTCGTCTTTCCCTGGTCCTCTAGATGTATAGGATCTGGAAAAAGCCTGAGTACCCATCGAGAAAACAGTAGTATGGGTGACTCGCTAACCTTTCCAGCATCTAGTCAATGAATGGCAATGGGAAGTGATCCTTCCGTGTAGCCGCATTAAGCTTCCTATAGTCAATGCACATCCTGTGACCAGTGATTGTCCTTGTAGGGATCAGCTCGTCCTTCTCGTTCTTCACCACAATTATGCCTCCTTTCTTAGGCACAACGTGAACTGGACTAACCCAAGAACTATCCGAGATGGCATAGATAATCCCTGCTTCCAACAGTTTCATCACTTCCTTCCTGACCACTTCCTTCAGGTTCGGATTCAGCCTCCTCTGACACTCAATCGAAGACTTTGACTCGTCCTCTAGGTGAATCTGATGCATGCACAAGTCTGGTGCTATACCTGAAATGTCAGAAAGAGAATAGCCAAGAGCTTTGCGATACTTGCGCAGCTTGCTCAGCAGTAAAGCAACCTTTGTGGTATTCAAGGAAGCATTAACGATTACTGGGTATGTGGAATTAGGACCAAGAAAACTATACCTCAGATTCGCTGGAAGTGGCTTTAGTTCCACCTTAGGAGCATTCTTTGTACTCCAATCTCCAAGCCCAACAGCTTGCTTAGAACCATCGACCAACTCTCCTTCTGGCCGTAGGATATCGATCGATACCAGGGGGGTATCGATCGATACTGGTGATACTGAATCAAGCATCTTCGAGTATCCAGCAGTTTCGTCACATGAACGGACTTCTGAAGTGGCCGAACAGACCAATGCTCTCTCCAGTGGATCCTTAGGGTGCATCTCCAGGAAGTACTCTTCAGCTATGTTACTGAAGGTGTCCACATAGAATGTCTGTCCATCGATGGTTGGCCTTTTCATCATCTTTTCCATGTTAAAGGACATCACCAAGTTGATATGCTCAATTTAATACCCTAACAGTACTAAACCAGTAGTCGTAGTCTAGCTAGGGGTCGAACACAAGGACTCACAGAAATCACACAATAAATTATATAGAATCGAGCTAAGCTAAACAATTTAGTTCAAAACAGAAAATAGTAAAACGAGTTGTATTCGATGGGAAAGAGATAGGTCCAGGGATATTTCTCAGGAAATCAATGAATGCAAAATAAACTAACTAATCAGGGTTCAGGTTACGCACGGTTCTCGAACTCAAATCACTAAAGTATAATCAACCAACTGTCGTTGCGAAAACTATCTAAATCTAAACTTCAGAACCCCAAATTTCTTTGCAAATCCCTAAGAATAAATCAGCCTTAATTTCAAGTTTGATATGTTCACAAATCAATTAAACCAAATCTCTTTGCGAATAATCAATTTGCTCACCCTAAGTTCTATCAGGTAATTAATCGCACTGTCGTGCCTAATCAATTATCCTAAGATCTAAGTTCCAGGTGATCAATCTAGAATTAGCTTTGAGAACAACCTAAGGTGAAGAACTAATTCAGATTTTGAACCCTAAATAACTAATCAACCTAACATTCAAAGAAATCCCTTATGAGAATCCCCAAACCTAACAAGAGATCTACTCAGACATGGAGATTAAAATAATAGACATGTTTGAATAAAATACTCTATATAAAATCAGAAAGAGAAACAAAGGTTTTGAGATCTGATCTCGGACGAAGGGAAATCAGACTTGTCTCTCTCACCAAAATCTCTCTTAAACTAAAGCAAAATAAAGCATAGCCTAAACAGATGGCTAAAAACCTAATTATATAGCTAATACACGTTTTGGGCCTTCTTGTAAATATTATAGTCTTCTGGGCACTTTTGTAATTCTTCAAGTCTTGGAAAGACTCGCGGGTTGTGTTTGCTGCGATGGGTATCGATCGATGCTTGCCGTGAAATCAGGTACTCAGCAACACGACTTCAGCTTCTGCTCCAAAGTGCTCCAATAATCTCCAATAATGCTCCCAACGTGCTACGACCTTTAAAAGACTCTAAAAGACTCCAAAATACTATAAAGACTCTATAAAAATGACTTATATCATGGTCTAAACAGGGTAAAAACCATGATATATCAACTCCCCCAGACTCAGCCTTTGCTTGCCCTCAAGCGAAAAGAAGACTAAACAGAGAAAGAGGTTTGAAAACGTAGAGACTCACCTGTTCATGAACCATCGAAATGACCCTTTTCCCAAGCACCCAAATGTTACCTAACCAGCTTTTGATCTAACCAACATGTACTTCTCCGTAGACATTCGCAGCCTTCCCAGACTCCACACATTATCCCACAGCATTGTTCAAGTAAAGCCATCCTCGCCAGTTTCATCGCTGCAGCTAATATTCAAGAACCTTCTAGACTCTACACCAGACAATATCATGACAAGGAACCACCCTTTTTCACACTTTTTGTACCAATTTCTCTCCCCCAGACTTATTTCTTATTATGTTGTCTTTTTATTTTATTTTCAGCTTTGCATATACATGTCAAGGTATGAGACGCGAGTATTGATGGTGTTTGCCACCAAATCCCCGGTTCTTCCCTCTCTATGTATCAAATGATGTAGGCGAATAATGGCATCATAGGAAAATCCTAGCCTCGCTTCCAA
>PKML01067983.1:837729-884554 GCA_002933935.1 Eutrema yunnanense | reverse complement strand
TTAGGTTTAGGGTTTTCTCATAAAGGATTTCTCTGAATGCTAGGTTAATTATCTGTTTAGGATTCACCATCTGAATTATAGTTCTTCGCTTAGGTTGTGTTCATAGCTAATTCTAGGTTGACGAATCTGGAATTTAGATCTTAGGATAATTGATTAGGCACGACAGTGCGATTAATTACGTGATAGAACCTAAGTGACCAAATTGGTTATTCGCAAAGAAATTTGGTTTAATTGATTTGTGAACATATCAAACCTGTTATTAAAGCTGATTTAGACTTTAGGATTCGCAAAGAAATTTGGATTTTCTAGGATTTAGATTTAGATAGTTTTCGCAACGATAGTTGGTCAATTATACTTTAGTGATTTGAGTTCAAGAACTGCGCTAAATCTGAATCCTGGTAGTTAGTTTATCTGCATTCATTGATTTCCTGAGAAAAACCCTGGGCCTATATTCTTTCCTGATTGAATACAACTCTTTTAATTTCTGCATTGTTTTTAATTACAATTGTTTGGCTTAGTTTAATTCTATTCTATATAATCTATTGAGCGTTTCTGTGAGTCTTCTGTGGTTCGACCCCTAGCTATACTATTACACTGCTTTAGTACTTTAGGGTATTAAATTGAGCATATCAGTGACCAAGTCCTCAAACCTTTCGATATGATCCATGGGATGCTCATGCGGTAGGCCATGGAATGGGTTCTGACTTACGAGAGCGTAATACGCAGGCTTCAACTCGAAGTCATTCCTCTGAAAAGTCGGGATGCGAATCGCAGTTCGATTGGCATAGAACTGAACATGCCTGTTATGTTCACCAAGTGTTCTAGCTCGATCACCTGCAGCATTCCCAACGTTGGCGCGCCCAGCTGGCGCAACAATCTCAACAACAGCAGCAGGGAGAACGACGTTTCCAGCTTCATCAAGTCGCTGCCCTCTCTCATTGCACATTTGACCCTCTTGGTCTCTCAGAACTCCAGCTTCATCAGCTCTTAAAACCACTGGATTGTTCATCCCTGATGTTTGCTTGGTCTTTCTGTTTGTGCGTTCTAAACGTGCTAGCTTCTCTAACGATATATTGACTAGCGGAGTGCTCTTGTTTTTTCTGGTTTCACGATTAGGCATGCACCTAAAACACAAAGATCAAGAACGTAAGTAACCAAACAAAATACGTTGAGTATCGATCGATACTGGATGGTATCGATCGATATCAACAAAGAAATCGCCTGTGTATCGACCGATACTAGGTAGTATAGATCGATACTGACGGGCTTAGTCGAAACTCGACAGCTAAAATTTAATGGCAAAATTGAGTCCCGACAACGGCGCCAAATGCTCAAATTAATACCCTAACAGTACTAAAGCAGTAGTTGTAATATAGTTAGGGGTCGAACACAAGGACTCACAGAAATCACACAATAAATTATATAGTATCGAGCTAAGCTAAGCAATTCAGGTTTAACAGAAAGCAGAAAGTAGTAAACGAGTTGTATTCGATGGGAAAAAGATAGGATCAGGGATATTTCTCAGGAAATCAATGAATGCAAAATAAACTAACTAATCAGGGTTCAGGTTACGCACGGTTCTCGAACTCAAATCACTAAAGTATAATCAACCAATTGTCGTTGCGCAAAACTATCTAAATCTAAACTTCAGAATCTCAAATTTCTTTGCAAATTCCTAGGAATAAATCAGCCTTAATTTCAAGTTTGATATGTTCACAAATCAATTAAACCAAATCTCTTTGCGAATAATCAATTTGCCCACCCTAAGTTCTGTCAGGTAATTAATCGCACTGTCGTGCCTAATCAAATATCCTAAGATCTAAGTTCTATGCGATCAATCTAGAATTAGCTTTGAGAACAACCTAAGGCGAAGAACTAATTCAGATTATGAACCCTAAATAACAATTCAACCTAGCATTCAAAGAAATCCCTTATGAGAATCCCCAAACCTAACAAGAGATCTACTCAGACATGGAAATTGAATCAATAGACATGTTTGAATAAATACTCAATATAAAATAAGAAAGAGTAACAATAGGTTTTGAGATCTGATCTCGGACGAAGGGAGATTCAGACTTGTCTCTCTCACCAAATTCTCTCTTAAACCAAAGCAAAATAAAGCATAGCCTTAAAAGTGTCTGTGAAATCCCTATAAATAACCTAAAACACGAATTGGGGTTTCTTGTAATTATTAAAGACTTTTGGGCACTTTTGCAATTCTTTAATTCTTGGAAAACTCGCGGGTCGTGTCTTGCTGCCAGTATCGATCGATACCAAGGCTTCATATCGGGTTCTCAGCAACACGAACTTCTGCTTTGCTCCAAATGCTCTAGAAAGCTCCAATATATCCAATAATGTTCCCAACGTGCTATGACCTGTAAAAGACTCTAAAAGACTCCAAAATACTATAAAGACTCTATAAAAAGGATTTATATCATGGCTTAAATAGGGTAAAAACCATGATATATCAACTTGTATTTTATCCCTTTCATGCATTCATTTAGTATAGGTTTCATCTCATTTGCATATAGTTACTTGGCATTTCTTTGTTGTTTTGTCTCATTTAGAGTATTAGGATTCTCATACTAGGTCCTAGAGTGTCTTGTAGGTTTTGGAGTCCTTTTTAAGCACTTTGGAGGCTCTTGACGAAGTTTGGCTTGAGACCATTCAGATCGGGAGCAAGAGAGGCGGTTAAAGACGTTTGGGATCTTTGGAGACGTGCACGGTGACGCCACATGTCGATGAAACCGGTCAATGGAGGACCAGGTCCTTAGCATCGACC
Organism: Eutrema yunnanense; assembly: GCA_002933935.1. Taxonomy (NCBI): domain Eukaryota; kingdom Viridiplantae; phylum Streptophyta; class Magnoliopsida; order Brassicales; family Brassicaceae; genus Eutrema; species Eutrema yunnanense. The sequence continues at coordinate 881,772 of PKML01067983.1, read as the reverse complement.
CAGCTCCTTCCCACGTCGGCCAGTTGATGTGATGTTGCGCTTAAGGACATCTACACCGCGACCACCGAGCGATGCAACAGACCGATGGAAGACCAGGACCTTAGCATCGATCTGGATCTCCTTTACCGCGACCAGTTGCCGCGATGCTCAGCTTCAGGATGTTTACACCGAAGCCACCAAGCGATGCAACGGACCGGTGCTGCTCCAGGACCTTATCATCGACCAGCAACCAACGACCACAGAGCGATGCAACTGGGCAATGCAAAAACCCAGCAACCAACATTGACCTGTTGCATCGCCCAGTCCACTCGATGTCGACAAATCACAAGACCATCGACCCAAGATTCGACCGGGTCAATACCCGGTTTGTTCCGGGTTGACCCGATCGCCCACTTTTCATATAAAAACCCATCTAAACCTAATTTTGAGGGAGGCTTTTCTTTTGTTCAAAATCCTTTCCCATTTAAGAGAGAACTTGGATTTTGTAAGAGGGATCTTTTAAGTTTATGCATTTAAGTGTTTATCTCATTGAATCTCTTCTATCTATCTCTTTTCTACCTTGATTATTGAAGATCCATCCATGGTCTCATTAATATGCTCAATTTAATACCCTAAATAGTACTAAAGCAGTTGCTGCAGTAAATCAGGGGTCGAACACAAGAACTCAAGATTTCACACAATAGATTGTATAGATTCGAAACACGCTAAATCAGAAGATGTAAACTAAAACAAGTACGAAATTAAAAGGGTTGTAAATCAATGGAGGAAATATAAGCCCAGGGTTTTTCTCAGGAAATCAATGAATGCAGAGTAACTAACTAACAGGATTCAGATTACGCACGGTTCTTGAACTCAAATCACTAAGATATAATTAACCAACTCTCGTTGCGAAAACTATCTAAATCTAAATCCTAGGAATTCCAAATCTGTTTGCGAATCCTAAATTCTAAATCAGCTTTAATATCAGGTTTGATATGTTCACAAATCAATTAAACCAAATCTCTTTGCGAATAATCAATTTGCTCACCTAAGGTTCTATCAGGTAATTAATCGCACTCTCGTGCCTAATCAATTATCCTAAGATCTAAGTTCCAGATTCGTCAACCTAGAATTAGCTTTGAACACAACCTAAGCGAAGAACTATAATTCAGATGGTGAATCCTAAACAGATAATTAACCTAGCATTCAAAGAAATCCTTTATGAGAAAACCCTAAACCTAAAGTGGATCTACTCAAACATGACAATTGAATCAAAAGACATGTTTGAATAAATCATCAATAAAATAATAACAAGGGTTTTAAGATCTGATCTCTGACGAAGGGAGATTCAGACTTGTCTCAAACCAAAGTAAAATAAAGCATAGCCTAAACGGATGACTGAAAACCTAATTATATAGCTAAAACACGAATTGGGGTCTTCTTGCAAATATCAAAGTCTTCTGGGCTCTTTTGTAAATCTTTAAGTCTTGGAAAAAGTCGCGGCCCATGAATTCTCGATGAGTGTCGATCGATACCAGGGGGTATCGATCGATGCTTGTTGCTCAGATCGGGCCAGACTTCAGTTTCGCTCCAGAATGCTCCAGTATCTCCAATAAAACCCCAAATGTGCTAAAACCTGCAAAGGACTCTAAAGGACTCCAAAATATTAGAAAGACTCTATAAAAAGGACTTATGTCATAGTCTAAATAGGGTAAAAACCATGATATATCAACTCCCCCAGACTTAGCCTTTGCTTGCCCTCAAACAAATAAAAGACTAAACAGAGAAAGAGGTTTGAAAACACGGAGACTCACCTGTTCATGAACCATCGAAAAGACCCTTTTCCCAAGCATCCAAATGTCACCTGATCAGCTTTCGATCTAACCACCATGTACTTCTCCGTAGACATTCGCAGCTTTTCCAGACTCCACACAAAATCCCACAGCATTGTTCAAGTAAAGCCCTCATCGCCAGTTTCATCTCTACAGCTAATATTCAAGAACCTTTTTCACACTTTTTGTGACAATATCCCACACTCTTTACCAGACAATATCATGACAAGGAACCACCCTTTTTCACACTTTTTGTATCAATTTCTCTCCCCCAGACTTATTTCTTATTATGTTCTCATCATTTTTTTATTTTCAGCTTAGCATATACACATCAAGGTATGAGACGCGAGTATTGATGGTGTTTGCCACCAAATCCCCGGTTCTTCCCTTTCTATGTATCAAAGGATGTAGGCGAATAATGGCATCATAGGAAAATCCTAGCCTCGCTTCCAATCCTCTGTGTGATCATTCCCTCTTAAGTAGAATAATGGGATCGCTGGAAATTTTCCTAACCCTCTACTCAGAAGAAAATCATTTCAATCTTTTATGCTCTTATCTTCCAACTTATAACAGGGGAGAGATACTATTAATCTAAACACATTGGTTCCTTTATCAGATATGAATGATGAATCAAGCTCTAAAAACACTAACCACATTGATGAAGTGCAAAATTTGGCTCAGGCTTCAGAAGAACTCTGCTGGAGACATGGATGTTTTCTAGTCAACTGGTCAGTCTTTGGATTTTTCATTAGTCGATCTAGAACTGATCCTGTAACACTGTGCACTCAAAAACAAAATCAAATCAATAGGTTCAAGCACAGGATCATTATCTCCAACAAAATTTTGACTCAATAAAAAATTTTGACTCGATAAAACGACTGACTCTAAGAAAAACAAAAACTTTGTCAGCAGACACCTCCCCCAGACTTGAACAACACTGTCCCCAGTGTTATCTAGCCTAGAGTCAGTGAAATAAAACAAAAGAAGAGGATAAACGAAGAGAAACCAGAAGTTACCTTGCTGGAACGTCAAGTATCGATCGACACACAGCCTGGGTATCGATCGATACCAGGCTTAAATCGACTTGACGAACCTTTCATTCGCGATTGGTGTCGATCGATACCAATGGGGTATCGATCGACACTAGGCGATTTCGGATTTTGCTCCTTCTTTATCCTGACACAAACACAAAACGAACGAAAATAAAAAGAAAAACGACTCAAAAACAGACTCACCAGTGGGTTGCCTCCCACCAAGCGCTCGTTTAACGTCAATAGCTTGACTGTAACGCCCTTCAGGCTGGATAAGAGTGAGGGCTTGCACCAAAACAGGCTCCACAACTCGACATTGCTATCTTCAGCGTTCTGCTCAACATGCTGTCCATGAACTCTTGTCCTTTCTCTTTCAGCTCAGAGGTAAGAAGGATCCTAGCCTTGGAGAATGGCTTCGATTTTCCTTTGCACTTGACCTTATACTCAATCGAATTACCATCACTCTTCTGAGGGATCAGAGTGACATGGGGATCCTCGACCTTTTTGCTCTTAGCCTTCTTGGCAACTTCCTTGGGAATGCTGGGCGGTTCTGTTGGAACGTCTGCGATAGTGGGCTCATCAGGAGGTTCTTCCAAAAGATCAACTGCTAGCCACTCTCCTGCGACAACCTCGATGCTAGAGACATGTGTTGAAGCACTCCTAGGGGGAATGACATCATAGTAGACCCCTCCGTCTATGTAAGAGAAAGAGATTCTCTTATTAGGCGTGTCTATTATCGCGCCAGCAGTAGCCATAAATGGGCGTCCCAAGAGTATAGGCATACGAGATATCGCACCCATCTCCACAACTTGAAAATCAGTCGGCACCAGACAATCTCCTACTTTGACCTGTAGAGCAGAGATTGTACCATATGGAAGTGAGGTGGAGTTGTTCGCGAGTGTGATAGATACCTTTGGTGATCGAATATCAGCCCCCAACCGCTCTGAAATTGCCCTTGAGATGACATTGACACTAGCCCCTGAGTCGACAAGAGACTCTTTGAAATCAACTCCAGAGATAGAGCATGGAACCGCGAATTTCCCTGGATCTTCTCTTTGGATCAGCTGTCTCAGTGGAGGTGGAACGCTAGCCTTAATGAAGAGTGCCTTAATCTCTTCCTCAGTTTCTCTGCAATCCTTGAAGTGACTTAGCAGAGGACGGCACTCTAGAGCTTCTTCAAAGGTTGAATCAGGGGAAATCCTTCGTACCATCTTCTCAAAGCCAAGCAGCTGCTTTGGAGAGATGGGATCTCTGAGGTGTTTAGGAACAGGATTCTCCTTCTTGGGGTTACGAGCTCTTTTCTCAGCTCGTTCCTTAGCACTCGCTGCCTGACACTTCGTTTCATAGTCTTCCCAATATTGGGCGATATTGAATCTTGCTGCTACTACTTGAGGCTCCTTGGTCGAAATATCATGTGCCTCCTCAGAAATCGCCTCGGTATCGACCGATACCAATGGGGTATCGATCGATACACGGGTTTTTGGATCCATTCGAGCAGATGTCTGGGTTGGTATCGATCGATAGTGGGGAGTATCGATCGATGCTTGTGCGATTTCAGGAACATCTCCGAGATTTTCTGCACATGAGGAGATTGCATTGACGTGTGCATTGTGTGAATGAACCGTCTTTCCCTTGGAATTTGCTGCAGTCTGAGATACTTGCGTCTCTAGCATCCTGTGGCTCGTTTTTAGAGCTTCGATCCTTTCACTCAAATCGGTGTACATGGTGTCCATCTTACCATTGAAGTTCACTGTGATCTGCTGCTGTCCTTGAACGAGTGTTTCAAACATGGCCTCAATCTTGTTGTCAGGAGCTTTGGGTGGAGGGGATTGGTACCCTCCTTGCTGACCGTTGTTGGTGAAGTTTCGATTGGTGTTGTACCCAAATCGCTGACCCTGAAAACCAGAACCACCAACGTAGTTACAGTCTTCTTCTTCATTCTCAGCAGCAAAGTGGACGGCCTTTGTTGTCTTTCCCAGCAGAAGACTATGCATTGAATCTAACTGAGCCTTAACTTCAGCAATCTGCGACCCATCCTGATTACCAGCCAGCCTCTTGCGCTCGAAATCTGCGCTCTTGGTGCTACTACTAGAGGCAAAGTTCTGAATCAACACAATAGCATCCTCAGGATATCTGGTGTTGAAATTACCATTGCTGGAAGCGTCTAGACCCATTTGATATCTCCAATCTACTCCTCTGAAGAAGATACCCAGCAGCTGCACATCAGAGTATCCATGATGTGGACAATCTCTCTGGTACGATCTGAATCTTGTCCAAGCAGCCTTGAACGCCTCAGCAGGCCCTTGAGAAAAAGTGGAGATCTTATTCCTCAGATCTTCAGATCGTCCATCATCGTAGAAGTTAATCAGGAAGGCCCTCTTAGTGTCCTCCCAATTAGTCAGCGATCCAGCAGGTAGCTGCCTCAGCCAGTAAGTAGCATCTCCACCTAGAGAGTAGGGGAAGAGCTTGCAGAAGAGGTAGTCGTAGAACACTCCATTGCTCTTGATGCTAGTGACCAAGTCCTCGAACTTCTCTACATGGTCCATCGGATGTTCATGAGGGAGACCATGAAAGAGATGCTGTCCCACTAGAGTGTAGTAAGCAGGTTTCAGCTCAAAGTCGTTCCTCTCAAAGGCAGGAGGACGAATCGCAGACCGATTAGCGAAAAACTGCTCTGGCCTGTTGTACTCACCAATCGTTCTTCCACGATTAACCACAGCATTCTCAGCGACAACAGGAGCAGGTGGAATGAGTATCCCCTCTCCATCAAGACGTTGTCCTTGCTCATTGCACAACCGACCCTCTTGGTCTCTGTAAGCACCAGCTGCATCACGAACTAACCCAACTTGATTGTTGTTCATCTTAGCTGATTTCTGTGCTTTCCTGTTTGTTCGTTCCACGTGTGCTAGCTGTTCCAGTGATAGATCAACTAGCGGATTGCTCTTTTTGCTTCTGGTTTCTCGATTAGGCATGCACCTGAAATCCAAAAGTAAAGAGCGTAAGTAACTGAAATATACGTCAGGTATCGATCGACACCAGCAGGGTATCGATCGATACTAGGCGATTTAGACGAATTTCTTAGCTAAAATCTAATGGCGAAATTGAGTCCCCGGCAACGGCGCCAAAATTGATATGCTCAATTTAATACCCTAAATAGTACTAAAGCAGTTGCTGCAGTAAATCAGGGGTCGAACACAAGAACTCAAGATTTCACACAATAGATTGTATTGATTCGAAACACGCTAAATCAGAAGATGTAAACTAAAACAAGTACGAAATTAAAAGGGTTGTAAATCAATGGAGGAAATATAGGCCCATAGTTTTTCTCAGGAAATCAATGAATGCAGACTAACTAACTAACATGATTCAGATTACGCACGGTTCTTGAACTCAAATCACTAAGATATAATTAACCAACTCTCGTTGCGAAAACTATCTAAATCTAAATACTAGGAATTCCAAATCTCTTTGCGAATCCTAAATTCTAAATCAGCTTTAATATCAGGTTTGATATGTTCACAAATCAATTAAACCAAATCTCTTTGCGAATAATCAATTTGCTCACCTAAGGTAATATCAGGTAATTAATCGCACTCTCGTGCCTAATCAATTATCCTAAGATCTAAGTTCCAGATTTGTCAACCTAGAATTAGCTTTGAACACAACCTAAGCGAAGAACTATAATTCAGATGGTGAATCCTAAACAGATAATTAACCTAGCATTCAAAGAAATCCTTTATGAGAAAACCCTAAACCTAAAGTGGATCTACTCAAACATGACAATTGAATCAAAAGACATGTTTGAATAAATCATCAATAAAATAATAACAAGGGTTTTAAGATCTGATCTCGGACGAAGGGAGATTCAGACTTGTCTCAAACCAAAGTAAAATAAAGCATAGCCTAAACAGATGGCTGAAAACCTAATTATATAGCTAAAACACGAATTGGGGTCTTCTTGCAAATATCAAAGTCTTCTGGGCTCTTTTGCAAATCTTTAAGTCTTGGAAAAAGTCGCGGCCCATGAATTCTCGATGAGTGTCGATCGATACCAGGGGGTATCGATCGATGCTTGTTGCTCAGATCAGGCCAGACTTCACTTTCGCTCCAGAATGCTCCAGTATCTCCAATAAAACCCCAAATGTGCTAAAACCTGCAAAGGACTCTAAAAGACTCCAAAATACTAGAAAGACTCTATAAAAAGGACTTATATCATAGTCTAAACAGGGTAAAAACCATGATATATCACTCATCTCCTATCCTCATCAATTTTGGGATGTTCTTAATGGGTCTTGAGTAGTCTTTTAGGATCTTGAGATAGGGTAGATTAGGGTGATCCAAGGTTTGATTAGTGGTGTTGGAGGGTTGGATAATCTTACATTCCTTCTTGTCTAATGTCCATAATGTTAGATCTAGCTTGAAAGAGTGGATCTAGATCATAAGACATTTCATGCACACCAAGTGTTTGATGAAATGCCTTCATGAACTAGACAAGAGATTTATGGTCCTAGCCTATGATAATAGTTGTCTAGGGTGTATTTTTGGTTGATCTTGTTTGTATTCTTAATGCTTGCTAATCAATAATTCACAAATGAAAGTTTGTTAATGAATTAGGTGATTAGCATAGTGATTAGTTGCTTGAAAGAGACGTAGTCAAGATTAAGGGTCTTATGCCTAGGAATTAGCTTCTTTGAGTGAATGAACACCACTAATAGGACTTGTATCAATAACCTCATCTCTAGTTCCGCTTTTGTTTATTTATTTACAATTTTGTTTAGTGCTTTTGCTTAATTCGAATTGGATATTTAATCAAACATACTTGCTTAGCTTAACTTGCAATTGTTCCTTGCATTCTTAGTGATTAGGATAAATTCCGATAAGGTTCGATAACCTCTTATGCTACAATTGCATTTAGAGAATTGACTCTATAGATACCAAAATATCTTGTATCATTTATTGGTTGATTTGAATGTTGATCTTAATGCTTGGTTGATCTCTTACAAATGAGAGTTTGATCTTGATTTAGTGATTAACAATGTGATTAGTGCCTTGAGAGAGGATTAGTCATAATTAGTGATCTTAACCTAAGGAATAACATAGATTGTGTGTATTAGCATCATTTGTTAATTGTTATTGATGGTTAGATGATGATGAATTAGGTTGATCCTTGTTAGATCCTTCACATAGGTTAGCTCTTAATGCTAGATTTAGATGGAGAGATCAAATCTAGAACTAAGGCATCTCACGCCCGAGAGGTGTTCGATGAAATGCTTGAACCAAGCGTTTTGTGAGCTTTTCACATCCTTGCCAATGAGAGTTGATGTCAAGGGTGATTAGTGAACTAATTGGGATTGTTTATTAATGCTCATTGATTATCTAATAGCAAACGAGACTTTATGTCAATTAGGTGATTAGTGAATTGATTAGTGTCATGAGAATAAAGTAGTCATATTTATGAATCTCATGTTCTAGGATAGTGTTTAATGCAATATTTTTCATCATTATTTGATTGCTAATCATTCATTTGTTTGTTTAATCCATGATCTAACACTTCTATCTTAGTTTTCTTTCTTGCATTTTACTTTCTTAATCTAAAAACATAAAAACCAAAACCATTTGCTCTAGCTTAAGTAATTTCTTGCATTCCTAGTGTGTTGTTCTTTGTGCTTCCTTGGATTGATGCCAAGTGCTACAACGATAGCGTTTGGCTAATTGATATTCGATTATCAAAAATCCAATCATCAATTTGGCGCCGTTGCCAATTGGGTTTAGTTTTCGACATTAGGATTTTTTTTTTTTAGATTAAGCTTTTTCTTTCTTTTGTTTACTAATCTCTCCTTCTAGCTCTCTCTTGTAGGTGCATGAACTTGCGTTTTAAAGGCAACACCGATCTTGTTGGGCCAAGAGACGACATCAACCTTCTACACCGCGGTCTTAGAGTAAGAAGAGAGAGGGAACGAGTTGTAAACATTCCTAGGCTCGTTATGGAGAACGTGCAAGAGCATCAAGCTCAAGAGCATGGCCACGATGGAAATGGAAACCACAACCTACCCGCCCGTAATGGTCATAAAATTGTTGGAGCGGGTGATACAGCTAATGCTCATATCAACCGCCAAGGTATTCGAGCACCACCGGTTGGGACCATTGACTTCGAGGTCAAAGCTAGCTTCATTAACATGGTGCAAAGCAATAAGTTTCATGGGTTGGCGTAGAGAAGACCCTCTTGATCATTTGAATCACTTCGACCGGATTTGTGGCTTGACAAAGATGAATGGTGTCTCGGAAGATTGCTTCAAGCTAAGGTTGTTCCCATTTTTCTCTTGGGGACAAGGCAAGACAATGGGAAAAGAGTCTTCCTCACGGTTCCATCAATTCATGGGACCAATGCAAGACATCTTTCCTTGCCAAGTTCTTCTCTCCCTCTAGAACATCCAAACTCCGGAATGAAATATCAAGCTTCTCTAAACGTCCTAATGAGAGCTTCAATGAAGCGTGAAAGCGGTTTAGGGCATATACAACCCAATGCACTCACCATGGATTCACGGATGCTTCCCTCTTAAGCACTCTATACCGCGGAGCATTACCCAAGATATGTATGTTGCTTGACACCGCTTCTATTGGAAACTTTCTAGCCAAGTACGTGAATGAAGTAATGGAGTTGGTTGAGAACCTTGCTTTGAGTGACGAACATATGGTGATGAGTTTGATCGGTTGATATATCATGGTTTTTACCCCTTTTAGGCCATGATATAAGTACGTTTTATAGAGTCTTTCTAGTATTTTGGAGTCTTTTAGAGTCTTTTACAGGTTTTAGCTTGTTTGGAGCATTATTGGAAATATTGGAGTTTTATGGAGCATTATGGAGCAAAACTGAAGTCGATCGACACCCATCGAAGCAGATTACAAGTCGCGACTTTCACAAGTCTTGAAGAATTGCAGAACTGCCCATAAGTCTTTAATTATTACAATAAGCCCCAAAACGTGTTTTAGCTTTATAATTAGGTTTTTCAGCCACTTTGATGGCTAAGCTTTATTCTACTTTGATTCTAATTTTGGTTTTTGAAGAGACAACTCTGAACTCCTGTTTTCTATTGATTTCTTTGATTATCTATTCAATCATGTTGTTTTCAATCTCCATATATGAGTAGATCCACTTTAGGTTCAGGGTTCTCATAAGAGTTTTCTCTGAATGCTAGGTTGATTAGTTTATTAGGATTCACCATCTGAATTAGTTCTTCGCTTAGGTTGTGTTCAAAGCTTGTTCTAGATTAGCTACCTAGAATATAGATCTTAGGATAATTGATTAGGCACGACAGTGCGATTAATTACCTGATAGAACCTAAGGTAAGCAAATTGATTATTCGCAAAGAGATTTGGTTTAATTGATTTGTGAACATATCAAACCTGAAATTAAAGCTGATTTATTCTTAGGAATTTGCAAAGAGATTTGGGATTCTGAAGTTTAGATTTAGATAATTCTCGCAACGACAGTTGGTTAATTATACTTTAGTGATTTGAGTTCAAGAACCGCGCTAAATCTAAATCCTGTTAATTAGTTTATCTGCATTCATTGATTTCCTGAGAAATACCCTGAATCTATATTTCTTCAATCGAATTTACAACTCTTTACTGTTTATTGCTTTTGTTTCATCTTATTTGCTTAGCTTGATTCGATACTATACAATCTATTGTGTGATTTCTGTGAGTCCTTGTGTTCGACCCCTACACTTACTACAACAATTGCTTTAGTAATTTTAGGGTATTAATTTGAGCATATCAAATTTGGTGCCGTTGCCGGGGACTCAATTTCGCCATTAGATTTTAGCTGTCAAGTTTCGACTAAGTTCGTCGGTATCGATCGATACTACCTTGTATCGGTCGATACTCGTCGTTTTATTTTATTGATATCGATCGACACCACTTGGTATCGATCGATACTCATCACGTTTTTTTGGTTACTTACGTGCTTGACTCTTGTTTTCAGGTGTATGCCTAATCGTGAAACCAGAAGGAACAAGAGCATTCAGCTAGTTGAACTGTCTTTGGAGCAGCTAGCACTTTTTGAACACACAAACAGAAAAACAAAGCAAACATCAGGAATGAACAACCCAGTGGTATTAAGAGCTGATGAAGCTGGAGTCTTGAGAGACCAAGAGGGTCAAGTGTGAAATGAGAGAGGGCAGCGACTTGATGAAGCTGGAACCGTCATTGTCCCTCCTGCTGTTGTTGAGATTATCGCGCCAGCTGCGCGCGCCAACGTTGGGAATGGTGCAGTTGATCGAGGTAGGACACTTGCTGAGCACAACAGACCTGATCAGTTCTATGCAAATCGATCTGCGATTCGCATCCCAACTTTTCAGAGGAATGATTTTGAGCTGAAACCTGCGTATTACGCTCTTGTGAGTCAGAATCCTTTCCATGGCCTATCTCATGAACACCCCATGGATCATATCGAGAGGTTCGAAGATTTGGTCACTAGTATGAAGTACAATGGAGTGCCCAACGAGTTCCTTTTCTGCAAACTTTTCCCATACTCTCTTAATGGGGATGCTGCTTATTGGCTGAAGCAGTTGGCTCCTGGTTCGCTAACTACATGGGATGAGACGAAGAACGCATTCCTGAACAATTTCTATGATGATGCGAGATCCGAAGAGCACAGGAACAAGATCTCTCAATTTTCTCAATGTCCAACAGAGGCACTCAAAGCTGCTTGGACACGTTTCTAGTCATATCAGAGAGATTGTATGCACCATGGGTTCACTCAGGTTCAGCTACTCGGTACTTTCTACAGAGGAATCGATTGGAGGTACCAGATGGCTTTTAAATACTGCGATTAATGGGAACTTCAACAACAGGTATCCAAATGATGCGATCGTGCTGATTGAGAACTTGGCGTCTAGCAATAGAACCAAGAATGCTGACTTCGAGCGAAAGAAGCAGGCTGGAGGAATAGATGGTTCGCAGATTGCAGAAATTCAGGCCAAGCTGGATTTCATGATAGGGAAGTTGAAGAAGGTTGTACACTTTGCTGATGGAGTCGATAATATCGGTGGAGACGAAATGGAGGATGTTAACTACGTTGGTGGTTCAGGATTTCAGGGTCAGCAATTTGGGTACAACAACAACCGAAACTTCAACAACAACACTCGCAATTACGGGAACTCTTCGTACCAGCCCATCTCTCCAAAGTCCACAGAGAATAAGATGGAATCCATGCTTGAACAACTTCTTCAGGGACAGCAGAAGTTGCAAGTGGATTTCAATGGGAAGTTTGACTCTCTGTACATTGATCTGAATGGGAAAATTGAAGCTATAAATCTTTCTCAGAGAAAGCTGGAAACTCAGGTCGCCCATACTGCAGCAGCTGTGAAGAGGCATGAAGGTATTCTTCTAGGGAAAACTGAGAATCCAAGAGCACACGTCAATGCAATCACCATAGGAAGTGCTAAAGAAGCCACTGCAGTGGTGGAAAATGGTTTTGATGCAGGAATTTTCGACGATGCTTTTGAAGATGACGACTGGGACTCTGAAATCATATGTATCGATCGATACTCCTCCAGTATCGATCGATGCTGAGATGCATGTCGAAAAGAGGCCCGAGATTGTCAAGGAGAGGGTCTATATACCCAAGATACCTTATCATATGCCTCCTAAGATGACAAACAAAGAATGGGAGGACGCCAGATGCAAATCTATGTTGGATAAGTTGGTTGTGGAGTTTCCCGTGGTTGATGATATATCTGACAATGAGAATTCGAACACCACCCCGGCATCGATCGATGCCCACCCAGATACTGCAAAGGAGCCGCGTATGAGTGTTGACAGACCTTACAAGCCCAAGAAGCTGACTCCAATTCCTCAACACCTCAGAGCCCCAATCACTCCAAAGCAGCTGCGTGGCTTTGAGAAGAGGGTACGAAGGATACCCCACTCGTTCACTTTTGAAGAAGCTCTAGAAGGCTGGCCTCTGCTAAGTCACTTCAAAGATTGCAGAGAAACTTTGGAAGAGGTCGAAGTACTCTTTATCGAGGCAAGACGCAAGTCACTACCGCTGAGGCAGTTGACCCAGAAGGAAGACCCAGGGAAATTCGCAGTTCCATGCTCCATCTCTGGAGTTGAATTCAATGAGTCTCTCGTTGACTCAGGGTCTAGCGTCAATGTAATATCAAGGGAAATTGCTGAACGATTGAGGACTGATATAAGACCCCCTACGATGCTTCTCACGTTTGCGAACTCCTCCACCTCACCTCCATACGGTACTATCCATGCTTTGCCTATTAAAGTAGGAGATTGTCTGGTACCCACTAATTTTCAGGTTGTGGAGATGAGCGAAGGATCTGAGGTTTCTTTGCTCTTGGGACGACCGTTTATGGCTACTGCTGGCACGATAATAGACACAACTAATAAGAGACTCTCTTTCTCTTACATTGACGGAGAGGTCTACTATGATGCCATTCTCTCTAGAGGTGCTCCCACACATGTCTCGTGTTTCACTGTTGTCACAAGATAGACATTGGTAGTTGATCTTTTGGAAGAGCCACCTGACGACCCAACTGTCATAGACGTTTTGGTTGAACCGCCCAACACCCCTAAGAAAGTTGTCAGGAAGGCTAAGGCAACAAAGAAGAAGGCGAAGAGCAAAAGAGTCGAGAGTGCTCCCTCTATGACCTTAATCCCTCAGAAGTGTGATGGGGATTCGATTGAGTACAAGGTGAAGTGCAAAGAAACTTCGAAGCCATTCTCAAAGGCTCGAGTTCTTCTTACTTCGGAGCTGAAAGAGAAAGGAAATGAATTTATGGAGAGCATGTTGAGCAGAACTCTGAGTCTGCAAGTATCTAGCTGTGGAACTTGCATGGGAGTAAGCTCTCAATCTTCTCCTGACTGATCACCTGAGCCAAAGTCAAGCTACTGACTTTAAACGAGCGCTTGGTGGGAGGCAACCCACTAGTGAGTCTGTTTTTGAGTCATTTTTCTTTTTATTTTTCGTTCTGTGTTTGTGTTAGGATAAACAAGGAGCAAAACTCCAAATTGCCTGAGTATCGATCAATACCACAATGGTATCGGTCGATACCACATTGGTATCGGTCGACACCAATCGTGAATGAGACGATTCATCATGTCGACTTAAGCATGGTATCGATCGATACCAAGCCGTGTGTCGGTTGACACCAGATGTTCCAGCATGGTAACTTCTTATTTTTCACAATTTNTGCAAGCTCTCACTCTTATCCAGCCTGAAGGGCGTTACAGTCAAGCTATTGACGTTAAACGAGCGCTTGGTGGGAGGCAACCCACTGGTGAGTCTGTTTTTGAGTCATTTTTCTTTTTATTTTTCGTTCTGTGTTTGTGTTAGGATAAACAAGGAGCAAAACTCGAAATTGCCTGAGTATCGATCAATACCACATTGGTATCGGTCGATACCACATTGGTATCGGTCGACACCAATCGTGAATGAGACGATTCATCATGTCGACTTAAACATGGTATCGATCGATACCAAGCCGTGTGTCGGTTGACACCAGATGTTCCAGCATGGTAACTTCTTATTTTTCACAATTTTATTCTGTTCTTTTGTTTTCCTTTACCTACTCTAGGCTAGATAACACTGGGGACAGTGTTGTTCAAGTCTGGGGGAGGTGTCTGCTGACATTGTGTTTGTTTTTCTTAGAGTCAGTTGTTTTATCGAGTCAAAAATGTTTTATTGAGTCAAAACTTGTTGAAGATGATGATCATGTGCTTGAATTGTTGTTTTGATTTTGTTTTTGAGTGACCAGTGTTGCAGGATCAGCTCTAGATCGACTAATGAAAACTCCAAGGACTGACCAGTTGACTAGAAAACATCCATGTCTCCAGCAGAGTTCTTCTGAAACCTGAGCCAAATTTCTGCACTTCATCGATGTGGTTAGTGTTTACGGAGCTTGATTCATCATTCATATCTGAGAAAGGAACTCATATGTTTAAAGTAATGGTATCTCTCTCCCTTGTTATAAGTTGATAAATAAGAGCATAAAATATGAAATAACTTTCTTCTGAGTAGAGGGCTAGGAAAATTTCTAGCGATCCCATTATTCTATTTAAGAGGGAATGATCACACAAAGGTTGAAAGCGAGGTTAGAAAAATTTCCCGTGATACCACTATTCGCCTAAACCTTTGATACATAAAGAGGGAAGAACCGGGGATTCGGTGGCAAACACCATCAATACTCGCATTTTGGACCTTGATGTGTATATGCAGATCTAAAAAAAAAAAAGAGAACATAATAAGAAATAAGTCTGGGGGAGAGAAAGTGATACAAAAAGTGTGAAATTGGATGGTTCCTTGTCATGATATTGTATGGTAAAGAATCTAGAAGGTTCTTGAACATTGGATGCAGCAATGAAACTGGTGATGAGGGATTTATTTGAACAATGCTGTGAGATAATGTGTGGAGTCTGGAAAAGCTGCGAATGTCTACGGAGAAGTACATGGTGGTTAGATCAAAAGCTGGTCAGGTGACATTTGGGTGCTCGGGAAAAGGATCTTTGCGATGGTTCCTGAACAAGTGAGTCTCCGTGTTTTCAAACCTCTTTCTCTGGTTTAGTCTTATATTTGCTTGAGGGCAAGCAAAGGCTAAGTCTGGGGGAGTTGATATATCATGGTTTTTACCCCTTTTAGGCCACGATATAAGTACGTTTTATAGAGTCTTTCTAGTATTTTGGAGTCTTTTAGAGTCTTTTACAGGTTTTAGTATGTTTGGAGCATTATTGGAAATATTGGAGTTTTATGGAGTTTTATGGAGCATTATGGAGCAAAACTGAAGTCTGGCGACTAAGTGCCCAATCGAAGCGTCAAGCATCGATCGATACCCCCTGGTATCGATCGACACCCATCGAAGCAGATTACAAGTCGTGACTTTCACAAGTCTTGAAGAATTGCAGAACTGCCCCAGAAGTCTTTAATTATTACAATAAGCCCCAAAACATGTTTTAGCTTTATAATTAGGTTTTTCAGCCACTTTGATGGTTAAGCTTTATTCTACTTTGATTATACTTTTGGTTTTTGGAGAGACAACTCTGAACTCCTATTTTCTATTGATTTGTTTGATGATCTATTCAATCATGTTGTTTTCAATCTCCATGTCTGAGTAGATCCACTTTAGGTTCAGGGTTCTCATAAGAGTTTTCTCTGAATGCTAGGTTGATTAGTTTATTAGGATTCACCATCTGAATTAGTTCTTCGCTTAGGTTGTGTTCAAAGCTTGTTCTAGATTAGCTACCTAGAATATAGATCTTATGATAATTGATTAGGTACGACAGTGCGATTAATTACCTGATAGAACCTAAGGTGAGCAAATTGATTATTCGCAAAGAGATTTGGTTTAATTGATTTGTGAACATATCAAACCTGAAATTAAAGCTGATTTATTCTTAGGAATTTGCAAAGAGATTTGGGATTCTGAAGTTTAGATTTAGATAATTCTCGCAACGACAGTTGGTTAATTATACTTTAGTGATTTGAGTTCAAGAACCGCGCTAAATCTGAATCATGTTAATTATTTTATCTGCATTCATTGATTTCCTGAGAAATACCCTGAATCTATATTTCTTCCTTCGAATTTACAACTCTTTACTGTTTATTGCTTTTGTTTCATCTGATTTGCTTAGCTTGATTCGATACTATACAATCTATTGTGTGATTTTTGTGAGTCCTTGTGTTCGACCCCTACACTTACTACAACAACTGCTTTAGTACTTTTAGGGTATTAATTTGAGCATATCATCGGTCGACAAGAACCACAAGCGATTTTGAAGAGCAACGACGAAGAAAGGAGATGAAAGCTCTAAGTGACAAGTTGGACAAGCTTCTCACTACATCTCAAAAGGCGGTTCACTTGGTTGGAAATGGTGAGGTAAACCAAGGGTTCCAAGAACAAATGGTGGATTTGAGGAACCAAAAAGAAGTGCATTATGTTGGGAATAATGGTGGCTATCAAAGAAGCTTCAACAACAACTATGGCAACCAAGGTCAAGCCCCCATTAATCACCAACAAAGCTATGCTCCCAAGATCGACTTCCAAGGGAACCAAGGTGGCTTTCAACAAAACTTTGTCCCACAAACTCAAGGCAACAACTCCATGTCTCAAGACCTTGATATGAAGAACATGCTTCAAAAAATTTTACAAGGACAAGCTAATGGAGCATTGGATATGAGCAAGAAGATGGAGGAAATCAACACCCAAGTAGCTTGTTCATACAATGATCTCCACAATAAGCTTGAGCCTTTGAGTTCAAAAGTTCAACAAATGGAGACCAAGGGCTGTTCTCTATAAATAATTTTTAGACCTAATTTTTGAGGAGTGTTTTTTCTTATGCTAAAAACCTCTCTAAGTGTGTTCTAAGTATTTGTAAGAGATATCTCTTTTTGATTTATGCAATTTGAGTTCTAGTTCTTTAAATCTCTTCATCTTATCTCTTCTTTCTTAATCAATTCATCACCTAATCATGGGATTTAACATGTTCTTCATAGGATTTGTTAGGTCCATCATGATTAGTGAGTAGTCTCTTGGGATTTGAGGATGGGTTAGATTCATGTTGGTTCCATGGATGATTTATGATGCTTAGGGATAGATTAATGTATTTCCCCTTCTTGATTAGTGGTCCTAATGCTAGATTTGCTATATAAAGCTTGTTTAGATTAAATGGCATTTCCTACCCACAAGGTGTTCATTCCTAGCCTATGAGAGTAGTTGTCTAGGGTGTTTATTTGGTTGATCTTGAATGCTTACACTTAATGCTTGCTAATTAATAATTCACAAATGAGAATTTGATCTTGGATTAATAATTAGCATGGTGATTAGTGCTTTGAGGGAGGATTAATCACACTTAATGATCATTGCCTATGGGTTAGCCTTTTTTAAGTATTGAGCATCATGAATTAGCCATGGATCATCTAAAATCGATTATCCCATCCTTGGATTCGCTTATATTTATTGAATTTCAACTCGTTTAATATTTCTAGTTCTTGTTACTTGTTTTAAATTCGATTAGTTAATTAGATTAAACGCAAAAACCAACTTGTCTTGCTTGAATTAAGTAGTTCTATGTATTCTTGGTGTCTTGAATCAAAACCCATTTGGATTGAACCTCAAACTCTACAATCATACGAGTAGGGTTGAGTAATTGATTAGGAAAAATCCTACTATCAATTTGGCGCCGTTGCCGATTGGGTTTAGATCTCAACATTAAGATTTTAGATCTTCTTGAGATTAAGCTTTCTTTATACTTTTGTTACTAATCTCTGTCACTTCTTGTTGCCATCTCTATCGTATAGGTGCATGCATACCTATTCTATGCGCGAGGACAACCTAGTTCAAGCACGAGACGACATTCACTTATTGGTACGAGCAAGGAGACAAAGAGAAAGACAACTACACGTCGAACGTTTGGGTATGGAGAACTTAGACAACGTACCGGTTGGAAACAACAACGGGCAATTTGCCAATCAACAAGGCAATGGTGGTAATGGAAACCACGACGTCCAAGGTGGACAAGCCCCACACGTCCCACCACCAACCGCCCGGCAAGTGAGATCCCCTAACCATCCCCCAAGGGCTCAAAACATGGTTGGTGCGGGTGATGCCGCGAACGCTCATCAAAACCGTCAAGGGATTCAAGCTCCTCCGGTGGAGAACAACAACTTCTACGTGAAGGCGGGGTTGACTAATATGGTTCAAGGCAACAAATTCCATGGCCTATCTATGGAGGACCCGTTGGATCATATTGATCAATTCGATAGGATATGCGCGCTAACCAAGATGAATGGTGTTGAAGAAGCCATGGAACTAGTTGAGAATCTAGCTTAAAGCGATGGGACCTATGGAGATGATTACGATAGAGCAACCCAAATGACTAGTGATTTAGAAGAGCAAAAGAGGACCAAGGAAATAAAGAGCGTCAATGACAAGATTGACAAGTTTCTAAGCTCTTCTCAAAAGCAAGTTCATTTTGTTGGGGACTATGAGGACAACCAAGGATACCAACGGGGCGGATTCAACAAGAACTACCAAAACCACCCTAACTTCTCTTACCGGAACCCAAACGTGGAGAATCCACAAGATCAAGAGTATCCTCAACAACACCAAGGCAACCAAGGGGGTCAACAAAGAAACTTCACTTCCCAACAACAAGGTCAAGCTTCCACCAACCAAGGCTATGCTCCCAAGAATACTTTTCAAGGGAACCAAGAGCACCTTTCATTGCTCCCCCGGGGTTTCAACAGGGCTTTGCGCCTCAAGGTCAAGCAACTACGTCTAAACCGCAAGAGCTTGACTTAAACACCATGTTTCAACAACTTCTAAAGGGACAAGCGGAGATCAATACAAGGGTAGATTGTCCTTACAACAATCTTAACTCCAAGCTTGAGACATTGAGCTCCAAGGTTAAGCAACTTGAAAGCAAGGGAACCGCTTCTTCTTCACTGTCACAAGCTCAACTACCGGGAAAGCCCGAGACCAACCCCAAGGAGTATGTGAATGCCACTACACTAAGGAGTGGTACGGTCTTGACCACGAGAGAAGCTCCTCCTAATCTCAACGAGGACATTGAGAACCAAAGTGGGATGGGGGGGGGGGTGGAACTTGAGACTCAAAATGAAGTGGTAGCTGAAGACATGGTTTTGGAAGGTAAAGACAAGGGTAAATGGGTTGAAGAGGTCAAGACCAAGACTGTTGCTCAAGAGAAGCCCACGAAGAGAGAGACTTTGTTTGTCCCACCACCACCTTATATGCCGAAGCTTCCGTTTCCCGGACGCTTCAAGAAGCAATTGTTGGAAAAGTACAAGGCGTTGTTTGATAGACAAATGGCAAAGGTTGAGCTCACCATGCCTTTGGTGGATGCATTTTTACTTGTGCCTCAATATGCGAAGTTCTTCAAGGACGCCGTGAAAGAAAGAGCTAAAGAGATGGAATCCATGGTGGTATTGACCCATGAGTGTAGTGCCATCATCCAAAAGAAGGTGGTACCAAAGAAACTTGGAGATCCGGGTAACTTCACTCTCCCATGTGCTTTGGGACCTAGTGTAAGCCTAATGCCGTTCTCCGTTGCTAAGAGATTAGGATTCACGAAGTACAAGGCTTGTAGGATCTCCTTGGTCCTTTCGGATAGAAGTGTGAGAATATCAATTGGGCTACTTGAAGATTTACCAATCGCGGTTGGAGATTAATTCATTGTTCCAACGGATTTCGTAGTCTTGGAGATGGATGAGGAACCGAAAGACCCCTTGTTCTTTGGAAGGCCCTTCTTGGCGACCGCGGGAGCGATCATCGATGTAAGGAAAAGCAAGATTGACTTGCATATGGGTAAAGATGAGGTGCTCGAATTCAACATCAATGACGTGATGAAGAAGCCCACTATAGACGGTCAATGCTTCTACATCGAGAACATGGATGAATTGGCGGGCGAACTCCTTGAAGAGTTGAATCTTGAAGATGGCTTGCAAGTTGCCTTGACTAAAGACCACGGTGAACATGGGTATTTGAGTGAGGCAAGTGAAGGCTACAAGTTGATTTTGAACTCGCACAAGCCAATGGTTAAGGAGGCTTCGTTCATAGATTTGGATCTTCACGAGATAAAGTGTGAAGACGGTCCTACATTGGGTTTTGTTCAAGAGAGCTTTGCTTTGCAAGTGAATCAAGTGGAGGACGTGGTAGATGCTAGCAATGGTAAGTCTAGCATGGATGACGATTGGAGCGAGCTCAAGGCGCCTAAGGTGGACCTCAAAACCGCTTCCTAAAGGGATAAGGTACGCTTTCTTAGGTCTCAACGAGTCTTACCCGATGATAGTTAATGATGAGCTTAGTGAAGATGAAATTGCCACCCTTTTGAAGGTGTTAAGAAAATTTAAAAAGGCGATTGGATACTCTCTAGGTGACATTAAGGGTATTTCCCCATCTCTTTGCACACATATGATCCATATAGAGAGCGAATCGAGGACTTCCATTGAACACCAACGTAGGTTGAATCCTAATTTGAAGGAGGTGATCAAGAAAGAGATTCTAAAGCTCCTAGATGTGGGGGTTATCTATCCTATCTCCGATAGTGCATGGGTATCCCCGGTCCATGTGGTGCCAAAAATTGGTGGAATCACGGTGATAAAGAACGACAAAGATGAGTTGATACCAACTAGGACTATCACCGGTCATAGGATGTGCATTGATTATCGAAAACTTAACTCCGCCACTAGGAAATATCACTTCTCTCTTCCTTTCTTTGATCAAATGCTTGAGAGACTTGCTAATCACTTGTTCTATTGATTTTTAGATGGTTATTCAGGCTTCTTTCAAATTCCCATTCACCCGAATGACCAAGAGAAGATGATATATCATAGTTTTTACCCCTTTTAAGCCATGATATAAGTCCGTTTTATAGAGTCTTTCTAGTATTTTGGAGTCTTTTAGAGTCTTTTACATGGTTTAGCACGTTTGGAGCATAATTTGAGATATTGGAGCTTTCTGGAGCATTCTGGAGCAAAGCAGAAGTTCGTGTTCCTGAGTACCCAATTTCACGATCAGTGTCGATCGATACTACCTAGTATCGATCGATACATCTCCACAGCAAGACACGGGCCGCGACTTATGAAGAGTTGAAGAATTGCAACTTGGTCCAGAAGACTTTAATATTTACAAGAAGGCCCAAAACGTGATTTATGTTATTTAATAGGATTTTACAGCCAGTTTGTTGGCTACGCTTTATTTTATTCTGGATTTGTGAGAGAGCTTTTGAAGGGAGACAAGTCTGAAACTCTGTTCGTCCGAGAGAATATTTCGATCCCTTTTGTTACTCTTTCTTATTTTCTATTGAGTATTTATTCAAACATGTCTATTGATTCAATTTTCATGTCTGAGTAGATCCACTTTAGGTTTAGGGTTTTCCCATAAGGGTTTTATCTGAATGCTAGGTTGATTAGTTTATTAGGATTCACCATCTGAATTAGTTCTTCGCCTTAGGTTGTGTTCAAAGCTAATTCTAGGTTGACGAATCTGGAACATAGATCTTAGGATAATTGATTAGGCACGACAGTGCGATTAATTACCTGATAGAATCTTAGGTGAGCAAATTGATTATTCGCAAAGAGATTTGGTTTAATTGATTTGTGAACATATCAAACCTGAAATTAAAGCTGATTTATTCTTAGGAATTTGCAAAGAGATTTGGGATTCTGATGTTTAGATTTAGATAATTCTCTCCACGACAGTTGGTTAATTATACTTTAGTGATTTGAGTTCAAGAACCGCGCTGAATATGAATCTTGTAAATTAGTTTATCTGCATTCACTGATCTCTTGAGAAATACCCTAGGCCAGTATTCTCTCCATTGAATTTACAACTCGTTTACTGCTTATGGTTTATGTTTCATCTTATTTGCTTAGCTTGATTCGATACCTTACAATCTATTGTGTGATTTCTCTAAGTTCTTGTGTTCGACCCCTGATATACTGTATCAAATTTGGCGCCGTTGCCGGGGACTCAATTTCGCCATTAGATTTTAGCTGTCAAGTTTCGACTAAGTTCGTCGGTATCGATCGATACTACCTAGTATCGGTCGATACTCGTCGTTTTCTTTTTGTTGATATCGATCGAAACCACTTGGTATCGTTTGATACTCATCACGTTTTTATTACTAACGTTCTTGATTTTTGTGTTTCAGGTGCATGCCTAATCGTGAATCAAGAAGAAACAAGAGCACTCCGCTAGTCAATCTATCGTTAGAGAAGCTAGCACGTTTAGAACGCACAAACAGAAAGACAAAGCAAACATCAGGGATGAACAACCCAGTGGTATTAAGAGTTGATGAAGCTGGAGTCTTGAGAGACCAAGAGGGTCAAGTGTGCAATGAGAGAGGGCAGTGACTTGATGAAGCTGGAAACGTCATTGTCCCTCCTGCTGTTGTTGGTCAGATTGTCGCGCCAGCTGCGCAAGCCAACGTTGGGAATGTTGGGGTTGATCGAGGTAGAACACTTGGTGAGCATAACAGACCTGATCAGTTCTATGCCAATCGAGCTGCGATTCGCATCCCAACTTTTCAGAGGAATGACTTCGAGCTGAAACATGCGTATTACTCTCTTGTAAGTCAGAATCCTTTCCATGGCCTACCTCATGAACACCCCATGGATCCTATCGAAAGGTTCGAGGATTTGGTCACTAATATAAAGTACAATGGAGTGCCCAATGAGTTCCTTTTCTACAAACTTTTCCCATACTCTCTTGGTGGGGATGCTGCCTATTGGCTAAAGCAGTTGACTCCTGATTAGCTAACTACATGGGATGAGACGAAGAATGCATTCCTGAACAATTTCTATGATGATGCGAGATCCGAGGAGCTCAGGAACAAGATCTCTCAATTTGCTCAGGGTCCGACAGAGGCATTCAAAGCTGCTTGGATTCGTTTCTAGTCTTATCTGAGAGATTGTCCGCACCATGGGTTCACTCAGGTTCAGCTGCTGGGCATTTTCTACAGAGGGGTTGATTGGAGGTATCAGATGGGTATGGATACTGCGAGTAATGGGAATTTCAACACCATGTATCCAGATGATGCGGTTGTGTTGATTGAGAACTTGGCGTCTAGTAATAGCACCAAGCATGCTGATTTCGAGCGGAA
This sequence comes from Eutrema yunnanense, assembly GCA_002933935.1. Lineage (NCBI taxonomy): Eukaryota > Viridiplantae > Streptophyta > Magnoliopsida > Brassicales > Brassicaceae > Eutrema > Eutrema yunnanense. The sequence goes on along the minus strand of PKML01067983.1, from coordinate 858,296 downwards.
GAAGCAAGCTGGAGGAGTTGATGGGTCGCAGATGGCTGAAGTTCAGGCCAAGCTGGATTTTCTGATCGGAAAGTCGAAGAAGACTGTACACTTTGCTGATGGAGTCGAAAATATTGATGAGGGTGAAGTGGAGGATGTTAACTACGTTGGTGGTTCTGGTTTTCAGGGTCAGCGATATGGGTACAACAACAACCGAAACTTCAACCACAATATCCAGCAAAGTGGCTACAAGTTTGAGGGAAACCAATCTGGCTTTGGAGCAAAACAAATTGCTCAGAAACCACTCTAGAGCAGCGATTTCACTCGCAACTACGGGAACTTAATATGCTCAAATTCATACCCTAAACAATACTAAAGCAGTTGCTGCAGTATATCAGGGGTCGAACACAAGAACTCAGAGAAATCGCACAATAGTTTATATAGTTATCAAATCAAGCTAAGCAATTCAGATTAAACAAAAAGCAGTAAGCAGTAACGAGTTGTAAATTGATGGGAAATAGATAGGTTCAGGGATATTTCTCAGGAAATCAATGAATGCAAAATAAACTAACTAATCAGGGTTCAGGTTATGCACGGTTCTCGAACTCAAATCACTAGAGTATAATTAACCAATTTTCGTTGCAAAAACTATCTAAATCTAAACTTCACGATCCTAAATTTCTTTGCAAATCCCTAAGAATAAATCAGCCTTAATTTCATGTTTGATAAGTTCACAAATCAATTAAACCAAATCTCTTTGCGAATAATCAATTTGCTCACCCTAAGTTCTATCCGGTAATTAAACGCACTGTCGTGCCTAATCAATTATCTTAAGATATAAGTTCTAGGTGATCAATTCAGAATTAGCTTTGAGAATAACCTAAGGCGAAAAACTAATTCAGATTATGAACCCTAAATAACTAATCAACCTAGCATTCAAAGAAATCCCTTATGAGAATCCCTAAACCTAACAAGAGATCTACATAGACATGGAAAGTGAATCAATAAACATGTTTGAATAAATGCTCAATAGAAAATAAGAAAGAGTAACAAAAGGGTTCAAAATCTTCTCTCGACGAACAGAGTTTCAGACTTGTCTCCCTTGAAAAGCTCTCTCACAAATCCATAATAAAATAAAGCGTAGCCAACAAAGTGGCTGTAAAATCCCTATAAATAACCTAAATCACGTTTTGGAGCTTCTTGTAAATATTAAAGACTTCTGGACCAAGTTGCAATTCTTCAACTCTTCATTAAAGTCGCGGGTCGTGTCTGCTGTGATGAGTGGTATCGATCGATGCTCGACGTGAAATCGGGTACTCAGCAATACGAACTTCAGCTATAAAAGACTCTAAAACACTACGAAATAGCAGAAAGACTCTATAAAACAGACTTATATCATGGCCTAAAACGGGTAAAAACCATGATATATCAGAACTCTTCGTACCAACCCATCTCTCCAAAATCCACAGAGAATAAGATGGAATTCATGATGGAACAACTTCTTCGGGGACAAGAGAAGTTGCAAGGTGACTTCAATGGGAAGTTTGACTCTCTGTACATTGAGCTGAATGGGAAAATTGAAGCCATCAATCTTAGCCAGATGAAGTTGGAAACTCAGGTCGCTCAGACAGCAGCAGCTGTGAAAAGGCAGGAAGGTTTTCTTCCAGGGAAAACTGAGAATCCAAGGGCACACATCAATGCCATCACCTTGAGGAGTGAAAAAGAGGTGGTTACAGGAGTGAAGAACAACCCAAATGCAGAGAATCTCGTCGATCTTGCTGAAAAAGATCATTGGGATTTTGAAAACCCCCAGGTATCGATCGATACAAGCCAGTGTCGATCGACACCGGTCATGATATCTGCACGAGGGGATCCAAAATCCCGTGTGTCGATCGATACCCCTCCAGTATCGATCGATGCTGATACACATGTCATAAAGGAGCGCGAGATTGTCAAGGAGAGGGTGTATAAACCCAAGATGCCTTATCCTATGCCTCCTAAGATGACAAAGAAGGAATGGGATGATGCAAGATGCAAGGCTATGCTGGATAAGTTGGTTGTGGAGATTCCTTTTGTTGATGCTATTAAGACTTCTCCAGCTTTCAGGAGGTATGTGAAGAAGATGGTTTCTAGAAATGTGAACCTTGAGGAAGGTGTCATGATGATTACAGCTGAGTGCAGTGAGATTTTACTCAACAAAATTCCCAAGAAGCTACCAGACCCAGGGAGTTTTGTTTTGGATTGCACTATCTTCACAGAGAGGTTCGAGCGTGCTCTCTGCGATATTGGGTCTAGTGTGAACCTTATGCCACACTCAGTTGCCAAGCGAATGGGGATGACAGATTTCTAGTCTACAAGGATTTCGCTGGTACTTGCTGATCGCTCAGTGCGACTTCCTGAGGGACTACTCGAAGATGTCCCAATCAAGATTGGGAATTGCTTGATCCCAATAGATTTCATCGTCCTGAAGTATGATGCTGAGCCTTAGGATCCCCTTATCCTAGGCAGGCCATTCCTTGCATCTGCTGGGGTCTTAATTGACTGCAGGAATGGACAGATAGCTCTCAACATCGGTGACTTGGTAATGTCCTTTAACATGGAAAAGATAATGAAGAGGCCAACCATCGATGGGCAGACATTCTATGTGGACACTTTTAGTGACATAGCTGAGGACTACTTCCTGGAGATGCACCCTAAGGATCCACTGGAGAGAGCATTGGTCTGTTCGACCATTCGTGTGGTGAAACTTCTGGATACTCGAAGATGCTCGATTCAGCATCATCAGTATCGATTGATACCCCTCTGGTATCGGTCGATACCCTGCGGCCAGAAGGAGAGTTGGTCGACAGTTCTAAGCAAGCAGCTGGGCTTGCAGATTGGAGTGCAGAGAATGCCCTAAGGTGGAACTAAAGCCACTCCCACCAAATCTGAGGTATCGTTTTCTTGGTCCTAATTCTACATACCCAGTCATTGTTAACGATTCTTTGAACAACGCAGAGATTGCCTTACTGTTGAACAAGCTGCGCAAGTATCGCAAAGCTCTTGGCTATTCTCTTCATTCACTTGGAGGAAGAGTCAAAGTCTTCGGTTGAGTGTCAAAGGAGGCTGAATCAGAACCTGAAGGAAGTGGTCAGAAAGGAAGTGATGAAGCTGTTGGAAGCAGGGATTATCTATGCCATCTCAGATAGTTCATGGGTTAGTCCAGTTCACGTTGTGCCTAAGAAATGAGGTATAACTGTGGTGAAGAACGAGAAGGATGAGCTGATCCCTACAAAGACAATCACTGGTCACAGGATGTGTATTGACTACAGGAAGCTGAATGCGGCTACAAGGAAGGATCACTTCCCATTGCCATTCATTGATCATATGCTGGAGAGGTTAGCGAGTCACCCATACTACTGTTTTTTCGATGGGTACTAAGGCTTTTTCCAGATTCCTATACATCCAGAGGACCAAGGAAAGACGGTTTTTACATGTCCCTATGGCACGTTCGCCTACAGGAGAATGCCATTTGGATTATGTAACGCTTCAGCGACCTTTCAGAGATGCATGATGTCGATTTTCACAGACATGACTGAGGAATTTATGGAGGTTTTCATGGATGATTTTTTAGTGTATGGATCATCCTTCAAGGATTGTCTGGATAACTTATGCAAGGCACTTCAAAGATGCGAGGAGAAGCACTTGGTTCTTAACTGGGAGAAGTGCCACTTCATGGTACAAGATGGCATCGTTCTTGGGCACAAAGTTTCTAAGGCAGGGATCGAAGTTGACAAGGCTAAGATTCAGGTCATGACAAGCCTGCAACCTCCACGATCTGTATCTGAGATTCGAAGCTTCCTTGGTCATGCTGGGTTTTACAGGAGGTTCATCAAAGATTTCTCTAAGCTCGCACGCCCACTCACAGCCCTGTTATGTAAGGCAGTCAATTTTGACTTCACATCTGATTGCCTTGTAGCCTTCGAGGATATTAAGAAGGCATTGGTGAGTGCTCCTATTGTCCAACCACCTGATTGGAGTTTACCTTTTGAGGTTATGTGCGATGCGAGTGATTTTGCTGTTGGAGATGTGTTGGGTCAGAGGAAAGACAAGAAGCTCCATGCTATTTACTATGCCAACAGGACGTTGGATGATGCTCAGCGCAATTACAGCACCACTGAGAAGGAGTTGCTTGCAGTTGTTTTCTCTTTTGAGAAATTTCGGTCCTACTTGATTGGGAGCAAGGTTATTGTTCACACAGACCATGCTGCTCTTAAATACCTGCCGAAGAACAAGGACCTCAAACCTCGTCTCTGCCGATGGGTTCTTTTGCTTCAAGGGTTCGACATCGAGATCAAGGACAAGAAATGAGTTGAGAATGGCGTTGCTGACCATTTATCACGATTAAAGGTTGATGAAGTCATACCTATTGATGATTTCCTTCCAGAGGAAGGTATTTACTACATTGAGGCTCAGCTACAAGACGTTTGTCCCAAAAATCTGCAATTTTCACGAGTGCAGACTTTCGGTATCGATCGATACTCACCTAGTGTCGATCGATACCCGTCGAGATTTGGACTTGTTTTGCCTGCAGAGCACTTCGACTCTTATGATGTCTATCTAGCTGATATCTCTAGTCCTGCACGACCATGGTACGCTGACATTGCCAACTACCTTGCTGTAGAGACTGAACCAAGGTATCCCACAAAGTATGCTAGGAAGAAGTTTATGCGCGAGATGAGGAGGTTCTTCTGGGATGAGCCGTATCTATACAAGCACTGCTTATATGGTATCTACAGGAGATGCGTTGCAGAGTCTGAGGTGCCAGCAATTCTTTTTCATTGCCATGGATCTGAGTATGCTGGTCATTTTGCTACTTTCAAGACGGTGTCCAAAGTTCTTCAAGCTGGCTTCTGGTGGCATACTATGTTCACAGTGTGATGTTTGTCAGAGGAGAGGGAAGATCAGCAAGAGACATGATATGCCACAGAATTTCATCCTTGAGGTTGAAGTTTTCGATTGCTAGGGCATCGATTTTATGGGTCCCTTTCCCTCGTCACACGAGAACATATACATCCTTGTTGATGTGGACTATGTGTCCAAATGGGTGGAGGCGATTGCTAGCAGAACCAATGATTCTTTGGTGGTTGTTAAGCTGTTTAAGACCATCAATTTCCCTCGATTTGGAGTACCTCGAATTGTGATAAGTGATGGTAGTTCTCACTTTATCAACAAGATTTTCGAGAGGTTGCTGATGAAGTATGGTGTAAATCATCACGTGGCTACTCCATATCACCCTCAGACCAGTGGACAAGTCGAGGTCTCCAACAGGCAGATCAAAGAAATTTTGGAGAAGACAGTGGGCGCTTCTAGGAAGGATTGGTCTAAGAATCTGGATGACGCGCTATGGGCTTATAGGACTGCTTTCAAGACGCCGCTGGGTACTACACCGTTCCACTTGTTGTACGGTAAAGCATGTCACCTTCCAGTCGAGATAGAGCATAAGGCTGCATGGGCGACGAAGTTGCTGAACTTTGACATCAAGCTTGCAGCAGAGAGGAGATTGTTTCAACTGAACGAGTTGGATGAGATTAGGCACCACGCCTACGAGAACTCGAAGCTGTACAAGGAGAGAACTAAAGCCTATCATGATAAAAAGATCATCTCCAGACATTTCGAACCGAACGACCAGGTACTTCTGTATAACTCTCGTTTGCAATTGTTTTCTGGTAAGCTGCGTTCTCGTTGGTCAGGTCCCTTCACAATCAAGGAGATCAGACAACATGGTGCTGTCGTGCTGATTAGTCCTACAGGCGATGAATTTACTGTCAATGGACAGAGGGTGAAACACTATTGGGCGAAAGCCAAGATTCCAACACGACAGATAATGCCTTTGGATTATGCACCCACAGCCTGAATGGTGTTACAGTCAAGCTACTAACGTTAAACGAGGGCTTGGTGGGAGGCAACCCACTGGTGAGTCTGTTTTTGAGTCGTTTTTCTTTTTATTTTTCGTTCTGTGTTTGTGTCAGGATAAACAAGGAGCAAAACTCGAAATCACCTGAGTATCGATCAATACCATATTGGTATCGGTTGACACCGATCGCGAATGAGACGGTTCATCATATCGATTTAAGCCTTGTATCGATCGATACCAGGCCGTGTGTCGATCGATACCAGATGTTCCAGCACGGTAACTTCTTGTTTTTCTTAATTCTATTATGTTCTTTTGTTTTCTTTTACCTACTCTAGGCTAGATAACACTGGGGACAGTGTTGTGTAAGTCTGGGGGAGGTGTCTGCTGACAATGTGTTTGTTTTTCTTAGAGTCAGTTGTTTATCGAGTCAAAAATGTTTTATTGAGTCAAAACTTGTTGGAGATGATGATCATGTGCTTGAATTGTTGTTTTGATTTTGTTTTTAAGTGACCAGTGTTGCAGGATCAGCTCTAGATCGAGTAATGAAAAATCCAAGGACTGACCAGTTGACTAGAAAACATCCATGTCTCCAGCAGAGTTCTTCTGAACCCTGAGCCCAATTTTTGCACTTCATCGATGTGGTTAGTATTTACAGAGCTTGATTCATCATTCATATCTAACAGAGGAACCCATATGTTTAAAGTAATGGTATCTCTCTCCCCTGTTATAAGTTAATAAATAAGAGCATAAAAGATTGAAATGATTTTCTTCTGAGTAGAGGGCTAGGAGAATTTCCAGCGATCCCATTATTCTACTTAAAAGGGAATGATCACACAAAGGGTGAAAGCGAGGTTAGGAAAATTTCCCGTGATACCACTATTCGCCTAAACCTTTGATACATAGAGAGGGAAGAACCGGGGATTCGGTGGCAAACACCATCAATACTCGCGTTTCGGACCTTGATATGTATATGCAGATCTAAAAACGAAAAGAGAACATAATAATAAATAAGTCTGGGGGAGAGAAAATGATACAAAAAGTGTGAAATTGTGTGGTTCCTTGTCATGATATTGTATGGTAAAGAATCTAGAAGGTTTTTGAACATTGACTGCAGCGATGAAACTGGCGACGAGGGCTTTATTTGAACAATGCTGCGAGATAATGTGTGGAGTCTGGAAAAGCTGCGAATGTCTACGGATAAGTACATGGTGGTTAGATCAAAAGTTGGTTAGGTGACATTTGGGTGCTTGGGAAAAGGATCTTTGCGATGGTTCCTGAATAGGTGAGTCTCCGTGTTTTCAAACCTCTTTCTCTGGTTTAATCTTCTATTTGCTTAAGGGCAAACAAAGGCTAAGTCTGGGGGAGTTGATATATCATGGTTTTTACCCCTTTTAAGCCATGATATAAGTCCGTTTTATAGAGTCTTTCTAGTATTTTGGAGTCTTTTAGAGTCTTTTACAGGTTTTAGCACGTTTGGAGCATAATTAGAGATATTGGAGCTTTCTGGAGCATTCTGGAGCAAAGCAGAAGTTCGTGTTCCTGAGTACCCGATTTCACGATCAGTGTCGATCGATACTACCTAGTATCGATCGATACATCTCCACAGCAAGACACGGGCCGCGACTTATGAAGAGTTGAAGAATTGCAACTTGGTCCAGAAGACTTTAATATTTACAAGAAGGCCCAAAACGTGATTTATGTTATTTAATAGGATTTTACAGCCAGTTTGTTGGCTACGCTTTATTTTATTCTGGATTTGTGAGAGAGCTTTTGAAGGGAGACAAGTCTGAAACTCTGTTCGTCCGAGAGAATATTTCGATCCCTTTTGTTACTCTTTCTTATTTTCTATTGAGTATTTATTCAAACATGTCTATTGATTCAATTTCCATGTCTGAGTAGATCCACTTTAGGTTTAGGGTTTTCTCATAAGGGTTTTCTCTGAATGCTAGGTTGATTAGTTTATTAGGATTCCCCATCTGAATTAGTTCTTCGCCTTAGGTTGTGTTCAAAGCTAATTCTAGGTTGATGAATCTAGAACATAAATGTTAGGATAATTGATTAGGCACGACAGTGCGATTAATTACCTGATAGAATCTTAGGTAAGCAAATTGATTATTCGCAAATAGATTTGGTTTAATTGATTTGTGAACATATCAAACCTGAAATTAAAGATGATTTATTCTTAGGAATTTGCAAAGAGATTTGGGATTTTGAATTTAGATTTAGATAATTCTCGCAACGACAGTTGGTTAATTATACTTTAGTGATTTGAGTTCAAGAACCGCGCTGAATCTGAATACTGTTAATTAGTTTATCTGCATTCACTGATCTCCTGAGAAATACCCTAGGCCTATATTCTTTCCATTGAATTTACAATTCGTTTACTGCTTATTGTTTTTGTTTCATCTTATTTGCTTAGCTTGATTCGATACCTTACAATATATTGTGTGATTTCTCTGAGTTCTTGTGTTCGACCCCTGATATACTGCAACAACTACTTTCGTACTTTTTAGGGTATTAATTTGAGCATATCAGAAGATGACATTTACATGTCCTTATGGCACCTTTGCTTATCGAAAGATGCCGTACGGACTATGTAACGCTCCCGCCACATTTCAAAGGTGCATGATGTCGATATTCTCGGATCTAATTGAGGAGATGGTCGAGGTCTTCATGGATGACTTCTCGGTATGTGGCTCCACGTTCTCTTCTTGTTTGTCCAATTTTGTAGCGTGCTAAAAAGGTGCGAGGAGACAAACATGGTGCTAAATTGGGAGAAATGCCACTTTATGGTGCGGGAAGGCATCGTGCTAGGACACAATATTTCCGAGTGGGGCATCGAAGTTGATAAGGCTAAGATTGAAGTGATGATGAGTCTCGTGCCTCCAACTCCGGTCACTAGTGTTCGAAGCTTCTTAGGACACGCGGGGTTCTACCGTCGGTTTATTAAGGACTTCTCAAAGATCGCGCGTCCTCTCACACGGCGCCTTTGCAAAGAAGTGGAGTTCAAGTTCGACGAAGAATGCCTCGAGGCGTTCTTAGAGATCGAGAAGGCTCTTGTGAGCACATATAGTTCAAGCTCCGGATTGGGAGCTACCGTTCGAGATCATGTGTGACGCGAGTGACTTCGCGGTTGGAGCGGTCTTAGGCCAAAAGAAAGATAAGAAGGTTAATGACATTTACTATGGAAGTAGGACGTTGGACGATACTCAAGCAAGATATGTGGCGACGGAAAATAAGTTATTGGCGGTGGTATTTGCTATGGAGAAATTCCGCTTGTATGTGGTTGGCTCCAAGGTTGTGGTATACACGGATCATGCGGCTTTGAGGTATATACATGCCAAAAAGGATACCAAACCGAAACTTCTCCGATGGATTTTACTACTTCAAAAGTTTGACATGGATATCGTGGACAAGAAGGGTATTGAGAATGGAGTTGCGGATCATTTGTCTAGGATGCACATTGAAGACCTTGTCCCGATTAACGATGCACTCCCCGATGAGCAATTGATGTTGGGGAGTGTTTTGAGGAGAGGAGTTGAGGCCGTGAGAAGTCGTGAAAGTGAAAACGGTTTGCAAGACGGAAAGCTATCATGGTTTGCGGGTTTAGTGAACTACTTGGCTTGTGGAAGAGAGCCGCCCAACTTGGAGGGCTACAAGAACAAGAAATTCTTTAATGACGTAACAAGGTACTATTGGGATGAGCCGTTCTTATACAAGTTGTGTTCGGATGGCTTATATCGAAAATGTGTGGCAGAAGAAGAAATGAACGGGATCTTGTTCCATTGCCATGGCTCGGCCTATGGAGGTCATTTTGCTTCCTTCAAGACGGCGACAACGGTTCTCCAATCCGGTTTTTGGTGGCCTAGTTTGTTCAAAGACGCTCATGCTTTTGTCTCCATTTGTGATGCGTGCCAAAGAAAGGGGAACATTGCTAGAAGAGATGAGATGCCTCAAAACCCTATTCTTGAGGTTGAAATTTTTGACGTTTGGGGCATTGACTTCATGGGACCTTTCCCCTCTTCATATTGCAACCAATATATCTTGGTTGCGCTAGACTACGTGTCTAAGTGGGTCGAAGAAAAGACCAAAGCCTTTCACGACAAGAAGATTGTGCGGAAGGACTTCAAGGCCGGAGATCGAGTCTTGCTCTTTAACTCGCGCCTCAAGTAGTTTCCCGGTAAGCTACGGTCTAAATGGTCTGGTCCCTTTGTGATCAAAGAAGTGCGGCCTTATGGAGCCGTTGCTCTCGTCAACAAGAATGGAGAGGAATTTGTGGTAAACGGGCAAAGACTCAAACCACACCACGCCAATGAAATCATTGAGGATGTAGTCTCGCTTCCCCTCGATAATGCTTCTCACGCTTGAATGTAGTAACCAACGTCGAACAAAGTGCTCTTGGGAGACTCCTCAAGCTTATCCTTGTATATACTTTTTATTTATGACTTTCTTCTCTTTTCTAGATCATTTTGATGTTTTGTTTAAGTGTTGTTAGGATCTTGGTGGGCTACGGAGACTTGGATCGATGAGAAAAAAGAGATGGGATGTAAAAACCAGAAATCTGGAGGGCCATACACCTCCATTCCAGGTCGGTATGATGGACCGGTATTGGACCAGAAAGTTGTACCGACCGACTGCACCGAGTGAGAACAGATCGGTGTATGTCGAAGAAGAGCACCGGATAAAGCATACCGACCGACCCCCAGTAGGTACTAAACGAACGGTACAAAGAAAATATTTGTGCCGAGCCAGAATGGAGCGGTACAGAGAGCAATTCTTGCTGGATGTTTCTTAGCCGAGATGGTTTCAGCCCGGAACGGTTTAAACCGAGGAGTTTGTGCCCGAGACAATTTTTAGTTGGCACGAGGGAGAGGAAGACGCGCCGAAGGTGTAAAGGAGAAATTTTGTGGCGAATGATTAGTACTGATCGAGAACCGAATGGTGTAAGAAATAAAATTCTCCCCCGAGCGAACTCTAGCCGACACAACTTTCACTCGGGACGAGTTTTTAGCCGAGACAGTTACACCGCATATGAATTTTAGCCAAAGGATTAGTGTCGCTCGATTTGTACCGGTCCATAATGCGTCGGTATGGAGAAAAACGTTCGTACCGAATAGCCTATGCCGATCGAGGACCGAACGGTGTAGAGGAAAAGACGAGTACCGCATGATCTGTGCTGATCGAGGACCGAACGGTGGGAAGAAAAATGGTTTGTACCACTTGATTTGTGCCGATCCAGAATGGATCGGCACAAAAAAGTCAATGCGGGTCAACGAATATCATGCGCGTTTTATCCATCCCAGGCCCGTTTGACCCGACCCGGCGCGACAAAACCCTTCTTCTCCGGCTAAGTTCATCGCTCCCCCTCTTCTTTTTCTCTTCATGTTTTTGTTTTCTCCATAACTTTATCTCCCCTAGCTCAAATTTCGTGATTCAACCTGCTGCAAACTCGGTTTTTCCTTCTCTTTTTTGATTCACCATTGTTTATATCACTTGTACACTCACCCCCAAGGTATTTCACCGAAAATTTTATTGAGTTTGTTCTTGAGTAGAAACTCCATGGGAGAATTTGTGTGATGTATCTAGCTCGATTTTAGCCTTGGGGTTTGCTAGAAAATGATTGAATTGCTAGATTCTTGAACCGGCATGTGATTTTGATGGAGAAAGTGTAGAATTTGTGTTCCTGACTCTTGGTGGAAATTTGATGAAAATGAGCAAATTTAATGAAAACTTCTTGAGATTGTAAGAGTTTGTGTGATGTATCTAGCTCGATTTCACCGAAAATTTTATTGAGTTTGTTCTTGAGTAGAAACTCCATGGGAGAATTTGTTTGATGTATCTAGCTCGATTTTAGCCTTGGGGTTTGCTAGAAAATGATTGAATTGCTAGATTCTTGAACCGGAATGTGATTTTGATGGAGAAAGTGTAGAATTTGTGTTCTTGACTCTTGGTGGAAATTTGATGAAAATGAGAAAATTTAATGAAAACTTCTTGAGATTGTAAGAGTTTAATCTATGAGCTTGAGTCTAATGAATTATTTTGTTGAATTAAACAACTTCTTTCTCATGACATTTATCTCAACTTTATTGCTCATCAAGAGACTCATGATTTCTTCGAGAAATTGTAGGAATGATGGGACGAACGAGGGCTGCCACGAAGCAGGATGAAGCTCAATCTCAAACCGAGGAGAATGCAATAGTTGTTGCATCAAGTTCTAGAGCTAAGACACCCGTTGATGCGAAAAGCGCAAAGGCTAAAGGCAAGCAAGTAGCCATTGCCGAAAACCCCAAGGGCAAGAAAAAGGACAAGAGTGCGGCTAAACACAAGGGCAAAGCGGTTGCTATTCCGGACCTTCCAACCACGGACCAATGCTTCGAAAAGCTCATCGACATGGATTTCGAGCAAGGCTGATTCGCGGATGTCGTTGGGTTAGAGAAAATGGGGATTCTCGAAGACGTGGCAACGATCTTCGATGCCATTGGCCTAGGAAGTTTTTACACATGAAGGAACAAGCCCACCAAGTGCTTACATGCCAATTCCTCTCTTCTCTAAGAGTGGCCTTCTACGACGAGCACCACAAGAAGGAAATGCACAAACCAGGTTTGGAGAGATTGGGTTTGTGGTGAATGGCAAAGACTATCGAATGACCTTCCATGAGATTTGCCAAACATTCATGCTCAAGCGGTATGGGAAACCATTGGTTATTGATATATCATGGTTTTTACCCTATTTAGGCCATGATATAAGTCCTCTTTAAAGAGTCTTTCTAGTATTTTGTAGTCTTTTAGAGTCTTTTACAGGTCTTAGCACGTTTGGAGGATTATTGGAGATATTGGAGATTATGGGAGCACTTTGGAGCAGAAGCTGAAGTCGTGTTGCTGAGTATCTGATTTCACGGTAAGTATCGATCAATACCCCCTGGTATCGATCGATACTCAGCGCAGCAAACACAACCCGCGAGTCTTTCCAAGACTTGAAGAATTACAAAAGTGCCCATAAGTCTTTAATAATTACAAGAAGACCCCAAGTCGTGATTTAGGTTATAAATAGGAGTTTTCAGCCATCTGTTTAGGCTATGCATTATTTTACTTGAGTTTAAGAGACATTTTGGTGAGAAATACAATTCTGATTTCCCTTCGTCCGAGATCAGATCTCAAACTTTGTTTCTCTTTCTGATTTTATATAGAGTATTTTATTCAAACATGTTTATTAATTTAATTTTCATGTCTGAGTAGATCTCTTGTTAGGTTTGGGGATTCTCATTAGGGATTTCTTTGAATGCTAGGTTGATTAGTTATTTAGGGTTCATAATCTGAATTAGTTCTTCACCTTAGGTTGTTCTCAAAGCTAATTCTAAATTGATCACCTAGAACTTAGATCTTAGGATAATTGATTACGCACGACAGTGCGATTAATTACCTGATAGAACTAGGGTGAGCAAATTGATTATTCGCAAAGAAATTTGGTTTAATTGATTTGTGAACATATCAAACTTGAAATTAATGCTGATTTATTCTTAGGGATTTGCAAAGAAATTTGGGATTCTGAAGTTTAGATTTAGATAGTTTTCGCAACGACAGTTGGTTAATTATGCTCTAGTGATTTGAGTTCGAGAACCGTGCTTAACCTGAACCCTGATTAGTTAGTTTATTTTGCATTCATTGATCTCCTGAGAAATATCCATGAACCTATCTTTTTCCCATTAAATACAACTCGTTTACTGCTTTCTGTTTTCTGTTTAACCTGAATTGCTTAGCTTAGCTTGATTCTATAATTTATTGAGTGATTTCTGTGGATCCTTGTGTTCGACCCCTAGCTAGACTACAACTACTGCTTTAGTACTGTTAGGGTATTAAATTGAGCATATCAATCTTGGCGCCGTTGCCGGGGATTCAATTTCACCATTAGATTGTAGCTGTCGAGTTTCGACTAAGCCCGTCAGTATCGATGGATACTACCTAGTATCGGTCGATACCGAGGCGATTTTCTTGTTGATATCGATCGATACCATCAGTATCGGTCGATACTCATCGTGACTTTGGTTACTTACGTTCTTGATCTTAGTGTTTCAGGTGCATGCATGTTCGTGAAACCAGAAGAAACAAGAGCACTCAGCTGGTCAATCTTTCGTTAGAGGAACTAGCACGTTTATAATGCACAAACAGAAAGACAAAGCAAACATCAAGGATGAACAACCCAGTAGTTTTAAGACTTGATGAAGCTTGTGTCTTGAGAGACCAACAGGGTCATGTGTGCAATGAAGGAGGGCAGCGACTTGATGAGGCTGGAAACATCATTGTCCCTGCTCCTGTTGCTGAGACTGTCGCGCCAGCTGGGCACGCCAACGCTGGGAATGCTGCAGGTGATCGAGCTAGAACACTTGGCGAGCACAACAGGCCTGATCAGTTCTTTGCCAATCGAGCTGCGATTCGCATACCGACTTTTCAGAGGAATGACTTCGAGCTGAAGCCTGCATATTGCGCTCTCGTAAGTCAGAACCCATTCCATGGCCTACCTCATGAGCATCCCATGGATCACATCGAAAGGTTCGAGGACTTGGTCACTAGCATGAAGTATAATGGAGTGCCAAATGAGTTCCTGTTCTGCAAACTCTTCCCGTCCTCTCTTGGCGGTGATGCTGCTTATTGGCTAAAGCAGCTAGCTCCTGATTCACTTACTACATGGGATGAGACGAAGAACGCGTTTCTGGTTAATTTCTATGATGATGCGAGATCCGAGGAGCTCAGGAACAAGATTTCTCAGTTCGCTCAGGGTCCGACAGAAGCATACAAGGCTTCATGGGTTCGTTTCAAGTCCTATCAGAGAGACTGTCCGTACCATGGGTTCACTCAGGTGCAGCTGCTGGGCACTTTCTACAGAGGGGTTGATTGGAGATACCAGATGGCAATGGACTCTGCAAGCAATGGGAACTTCTTCACCAGGTATCCGGATGATGCAGTTGTGCTGATAGAGAACTTGGCGTCTAGTAATAGCACCAAGAATGCTGATTTCGAAAGGAAAAAGCAAGCTGGAGGAACAGAGGGATCGCAGATTGCTGACATGTAGGCCAAACTGGATTTCCTGGTTGGAAAGTCGAAGAAATCTGTGCACTTTGCTGATGAAGTTGCGAATGTGGAAGAAGAAGAAGAGGATGTTAACTATGTTGGTGGTTCTGTTTCCAGGGTCAGCGATTTGGGTATAACAACAACAAGAATTTCAACAACAACAACCAGCAAGGTGGGTACAAGTTAGAGGGGAACCAATCTGGTTTCGGAGCGAAGTAATTCACTCAGAAACCACTTCAGAGCAGCGATTTCACTCGCAACTATGGCAACTCTTCGTACCAACCAGCATCTCCCAAATCCACATACAACAAAATGGAATCCATGATGGAACAGATTCTTTTGGGACAGCAGAAGTTACAAGTGGATTTCAACGGGAAGTTTGATTCGCTGTACATGGATCTGAATGGTAAGATCGAGGCCATAAACCTTTCCAATAAGAAGCTGGAAACCCAAGTGGCTCAGACAGCAGCAGCTATAAAGAGGCAGGAAGGTTTTCTTCCAAGGAAAACTGAAAATCCAAGGGCACATATCAACGCCATCACTTTGAGGAGTGGAAAAGAGGTGTCTACAGGAGTGAAGAACAGCAAAAACCTCGTCGATCTTGCTGGAGATGACGATTGAGATTCTGAAAATCCCTAGGTATCGATCGATACTGGTCTGTGTCGATCGACACCAGTTCAGACATCGACTCGAGTGAATCCTAAAACTCGTGTATCGATCGATACCCCTCAAGTATCGATCGATGCTGAGACACAACCAGAGAAGGAGCCCGAGATCGTCAAGGAAAGGGTGTATACACCCAAGGCACGTTTTCCTATACTTCCTAAGCTGACGAGGAAGGAATGGGAAGATGCCAGATGCAAGGCCATGCTGGATAAGTTGGTTTTGGAGCTTCCTTTTGTTGATGCTATCAAGACATGTCCAGCTTTCAGGAGATATGTGAAGAAGATGGTCTCTAGCAACGTGAACATAGAAGATGGTGTCATGTTGATCACAGCTGAGTGCAGTGCAATGCTGCTCAACAAAATTCCTAAGAAGCTACCAGACCCAGGGAGCTTTGTTTTGGACTGCACTATCTACGAAGAGAGATTTGAGCGAGCTCTCTGCGATATTGGGTCGAGTGTGAACCTGATGCCACACTCAGTTGCCAAGCGAATGGGGATGACAGATTTCCAATCTACAAGGATTTCGCTGGTAATTGCTGATCGATCAGTGCGGCTTCCTGAGGGACTACTTGAATATATCCCAGTCATGATTGGGAAGTGCTTGATCCCAACAGACTTCATTGTCCTGAAGTACGATGATGAGCCTAAGGATCCTCTCATCCTAGGCAAACCATTCCTTGCAACTGCTGGAGCCTTAATTGACTGCAAGAATGGACAGATTGCTCTCAACATCGGTGACTTGTTAATGTCCTTCAACATGGAAAAATTGATGAAAAGGCCAACCATCGATGGGCAGACATTCTATGTGGACACCTTCAGTGACATAGCTGAAGAGTACTTCCTGGAGATGCATCCTGAAGACCCACTGGAGAGAGCATTGGTCTGTTCAACCACTTCAGAAGTCCGTTCATGCGACGAATCTGCTGGATACTCGAAGATGCTCGATTCTGCATCACCAGTATCGATCGATACCACCTGGGTATCGATCGATACCCTACAGCCAGAGAGAGAGTTGGTCGATGGTTCTAAGCAAGCTGCTGGGCTTGGAGATTCGAGTATAGAGAAAGCTCCTAAGGTGGAACTAAAACCACTTCCAGTGAATCTGAGGTATAGTTTTCTTGGTCCTAATTCAACATACCCAGTTATCGTTAATGCTTCTTTGAATACCACAGAGGTTGCTTTACTGCTGAGCAAGCTGCGCAAGTATCGCAAAGCTCTTGGCTATTCTCTTGCTGATATTTCAGGTATAGCACCAGACTTGTGCATGCATCGGATTCACTTGGAGGATGAGTCAAAGTCTTCGATTGAGTGTCAGAGGAGACTGAACCCGAACCTGAAGGAAGTAGTCAGGAAGGAAGTGATGAAGCTGTTGGAAGCAGGGATTATATATGCCATCTCGGATAGTTCTTGGGTTAGTCCAGTTCACGTTGTGCCTAAGAAAGGAGGCATAACTGTGGTGAAGAACGAGAAGGACGAGCTGATCCCTACAAGGACAATCACTGGTCACAGAATGTGCATTGACTACAAGAAGCTCAATGCGGCTACACGGAAGGATCACTTCCCTTTGCCATTCATTGACCAGATGCTGGAGAGGTTAGCGAGTCACCCATACTACTGCTTTCTCGATGGGTACTCAGGCTTTTTCCAGATTCCTATACATCCAGAGGATCAGGGAAAGACGACCTTTACATGTCCCTATGGCACATTCGCCTACAGAAGAATGCCATTTGGGTTATGTAACGCTCCAGCGACCTTTCAGCGTTGCATGATGTCGATTTTCACAGATATGACTGAGGAGTTCATGGAAGTCTTCATGGATGATTTTTCTGTGTATGGATCGTCATTCAAGGGCTGTCTGGATAACTTGTGCAAAGTGCTTCAGCGATGCGAGGAGAAGCACGTGGTTCTTAATTGGGAGAAATGCCACTTCATGGTACAGGATGGCATTGTTCTTGGGCATAAGGTTTCTAAGGCAGGAATCGAAGTCGACAAGGAAAAGATTCAGGTCATGACGAGCTTGCAACCTCCACGATCTGTTCCTAAGATACGAAGCTTCCTTGGTCATGCTGGTTTCTACAGGAGATTCATCAAGAATTTTTTCAAGCTTGCACGCCCACTCACAGCCCTGTTATGTAAGGAAGTCAAGTTTGACTTCACATTTGATTGCCTTGTAGCCTTCGAGGAAATCAAGAAGGCATTGGTGAGTGCTCCTGTAGTCCAACCACCAGATTGGAGCTTGCCTTTTGAGGTTATGTGTGATGCCAGCGACTTCGCTGTTGGAGCTGTGTTGGGTCAGAGGAAA
Source organism: Eutrema yunnanense (assembly GCA_002933935.1). Lineage (NCBI taxonomy): Eukaryota > Viridiplantae > Streptophyta > Magnoliopsida > Brassicales > Brassicaceae > Eutrema > Eutrema yunnanense. Next base: position 840,389 of record PKML01067983.1, on the reverse strand, counting down.
GACAAGAAACTCCATGCTATCTATTATGCCAGCAGGACGTTGGATGATGCTCAGCGAAACTACAGTACCACTGAGAAGGAGTTGCTGGCAGTGGTCTTCTCTTCTGAGAAATTTCGGTCCTACTTGATTGGGAGCAAGGTCATTGTTCACACATACCATGCTGGTCTCAAATACCTGATGAAGAACAAGGACCTCAAGCCTCGTCTATGCCGATGGGTTCTTCTGCTCCAAGGTTTCGACATCCAGATCAAGGACAAGAAAGGAGTTGAGAATGGCGTTGCTGACCACTTATCGCGACTAAAGGTCAATGAGTTCGTCCCTATTGATGATTGTTTGCCAGAGGAAGGTGTTTACCTCATTGAAACGATCTTTCATGACCTTTATCCCGAAAATCTGCAATTTTCACGAATTCAGACTTTCGGTTTCGATCGATACTCACCTAGTATCGATCGATACCCGTCGCGACCAGAACCTGTTTTGTCCGAAGATCAGTTGAACTGCTATGATGTCTGTCTAGTTGCTGACTCTAGTGCTGCACGTCCATGGTACGCAGACATCGCCAACTACCTTGCTATAGAGATTGAACCAAAGTATCCCACAAAATATGCAAGGAAGAAGTTTATGCGCGATATAAGGAGATTCTTCTGGGATGAGCCTTACCTATACAAGCATTGCTCAGATGGTGTCTACAGAAGATGCGTTGCAGAGTCTGAAATTCCAGCCATTCTTTTTCATTGCCATGGGTCTGAGTATGCTGGTCACTTTGCTCACTTCAAGACGGTATCCAAGGTTCTACAAGCAGGCTTCTGGTGGCCTTTCATGTTTAAGGATGCTCACACATTCGTTTCACAGTGTGATGCTTGTCAGAGGAGAGGGAAGATCAGCAAAAGACATGAGATGCCACAAAATTTCATCCTTGAGGTTGAAGTTTTTGATTGCTGGGGCATCGACTTTATGGGTCCCTTTCCACCATCACAGAAGAAACAATACATCCTGGTTGCAGTGGACTATGTGTCCAAATGGGTGGAAGCGATATCTAGTGAGAAAAATGACTCTTCAGTGGTTCTTAAGCTGTTTAAGACCATCATCTTTCCTCGCTTTGGAGTGCCTCGAATTGTGATAAGTGATGGTGGCTCTCACTTTATCAACAGGATTCTAGAGAGGTTGCTAAAGAAGTATGGTGTAAACCATCGAGTGGCTACTCCATACCACCCTCAAACCAGTGGGCAAGTCGAAGTCTCCAACAGGCAAATCAAGGAGATTCTGGAAAAGACAGTGAGTGCTTCAAGCAAGGATTGGTCTACAAAGTTGGATGATGCACTATGGGCTTACAGGACCGCTTTCAAGACACCGCTGGGCACTACACCATTTCACATGCTGTATGGGAAAGCATGTCACCTTCCAGTGGAGATTGAGCACAAGGCAGCATGGGCGACGAAGTTGCTGAACTATGACATCAAATCTGCTGCAGAAAAGAGATTGATTCAGCTGAACGAGCTGGATGAGATTAGGCATCATGCCTATGAGAACTCAAGGCTGTACAAGGAGAGAACAAAAGCTTATCATGATAAGAAGATCATCTCCAGACACATCGAGCCTAATGACCAGGTACTTCTGTATAACTCTCGTTTACAATTGTTTCCTGGTAAACTGCGTTCTCGTTGGTCAGGTCCCTTCACCATCAAAGAGGTCAGACCACATGGAGCTGTCGTACTGATCGACCCAGCAGGAGCTGAGTTCACTGTCAATGGACAGAGGGTGAAACATTATTGGGCGAAAGCCGAGATTCCAACAGGGTAGATAATGCCTTTGGATGATGACCCAACAGCCTGAAAGGCGTTACAGTCAAGCTATTGACGTTAAACGAGCGCTTGGTGGGAGGCAACCCACTGGTGAGTCTGTCTTTGAGTCATTTTTGGTTTTTATTTTCGTCTGTTTTAAGTCTGTGTCAAGATGAACAAGGAGCAACTCGAAATCGCCTAAGCATCGATCGATACCCCACTAGTATCGATCGACACCAATCGCAGATGAAAAGTTCACCAAGTTGATCTAAGCATGGTATCGATCGATACCATGCTGTGTGTCGATCGACACTCGGTGTTCCAGAACGGTAATTTCTTGTTTCTCTACGTTCTATCCTTTTCTTTTGTCTTCTTTTACCTACTCTAGGCTAGATAACACTGGGGACAGTGTTGTTCAAGTCTGGGGGAGGTGTCTGCTGACATTGTTTTCGTTTTTCTTAGAGTCAGTTGTTTTATCGAGTCAAAATTGTTTTATTGAGTCAAAACTTGTTGGAGATTATGATCCTGTGCTTGAACCTATTGATTTGATTTTGTTTTTGAATGCACAGTGTTACAGGATCAGTTCTAGATCGACTAATGAAAAATCCAAGGACTGACCAGTTGACCAGAAAACATACATGTCTCCAGCAGAGTTCTTCAGAAGCCTGAGCCAATTTTTTGCACTTCATCAATGTGGTTAGTGTTTTTAGAGCTTGATTCATCATTCATATCTGATAAAGGAACCAATGTGTTTAGATTAATAGTATCTCTCTCCCCTGTTATAAGTTGGTAGATAAGAGCATAAAAGATTGAAATGATTTTCTTCTGAGTAGAGGGTTAGGAAAATTTCCAGCGATCCCATTATTCTACTTAAGAGGG
>PKML01067983.1:793383-830698 GCA_002933935.1 Eutrema yunnanense | reverse complement strand
TTTCTAGAGTTGGGTTTATCCCAAACTCTTCTTATGATTTTGAGAGAGATTTTGATTGTTCTTCATACAAATGCCACTCTAGAGAAGATTTCTTCACCCTTATCTTTATATTAATGCATCTTCTTTATCTCTATTTCTTCTTCTTTTATGTTCTTCATATTTAGGCCTTAGGCCCCTTTTGTTGGATCTTAGATTTAGCTTGGTTTTTGATGGCTTGATGATTGATTTGTGATGCTTATGTTCTTAATCATTGCATTCCTTTCTTGTTTAGTGTTCCTAATGCTAGATCTAGCTTGAGAAAGTAGATCTAGATCACAAGGCATTTCATGAACACCAAGTGTTTGATGAAATGCCATGATGAACTATTCAAGAGATTTATGTTCCTAGCCTAAGAGATTAGTTGTCTAGGGTGTATTTTGGTTGATCTTGTTTATATTCTTAATGCTTGCTAATCATTGATCCACAAATGAGAGTTTGCTAATGGATTGAGTGGTTAGCATAGTGATTAGTTGCTTGAAAGAGAATGAATCAAGATTAGTGATCTTAACCTAAGGATTAGCATTGATTGTGTGTATTAGCATCATTAGTTAATTGTCTTGATGATTAGATGATGATGATTTAGGTTGATTCTTGTTGGATCCTTCACTTAGGTTGGTTCTTAATGCTAGATTTGATAAGATAAACCATAGTTTTGAACTACACCTAGATTAGGTAACTATAGTTGGCGTGACAAACCAATCTAGAGCTACACCTTAGGATTTATGGTCTCATCCCATGCATTAGGGAGAGATTCGAGTAAACGGTGTTAGTGCTAGATTAGGTTTATCCATTCGAGTCTTGAACTTAGGCATTTCACTCCTAACCGGAGTTTAAATGAATTGCTTGAACAAAACCTTTTGTGAGCTTTTCATGCCAAGCCAATGAGAGTTGATGTCTAGGGTGATTAGTGAAGTAAGTGGGATTGATTCTTAATGCTTGTTAATCATCTTATCACAAACGATGGTTTGTTCTTGATTTGGTGATTAACAAAGTGATTAGTGCCACGACGGTGGATTAGTCATAATTGTAAATTTCATGTTCTAGGATAGTGTTTAACGCTTCCAAATGATTCATTGTTTGACCGTTATCCATCTCATTGATAGCTTAGTTCATGATCCACATTTCTATCTTTGTTTTCTTTCTTGCATTTCATTTTCTTTCTTTAGTTTAAAAACATAAAAACCAAAAACATTGCTCTAGCTTAGGAAGATTCATGCATTCCTAGTGTATTGATCTTAGCCTCTTCGGTTCGATCCTCAAATACTACAATGATATGAGTGGACTTGAGGTATTGATTTAAAGACTAAAAAGTCTATCTATCAAAAAGACGCGTCGAGAGAGTATCCACCGCAGTCTTTGACCGGTGAGCAAGTTTATTTCGAGCGACTAGCTGGTGTAAATCCATCAAAAACAAAGGACGTCGGTGGAAACGGGCACGAGAAGAAGAAGTCGGACTACGGGAAGCAACATAACTGGCACAAGGAAAGCATATTCTGGGAGCTACCGTATTGGAGGGACCTCAATCTCAGATATTGTCTTGATGTGATGCATATAGAGAAGAATTTTTTTGACAACATCATGAATACTCTTATGAGTGTGAAGGGTAAATCGAAAGACAACATCAAGTCAAGATTGGATATTGAACAATTTTGTTATCGGCCACACTTACATATTGATAGTGAGGGTAAAGCTCCTTTCCCAGCCTTCACATTGACAGAAGAAGCCAGAAAAAGTTTACTAGAATGTGTGAAACATGCAGTTAAATTCCCAGATGGTTATTCCTCAGACTTAGCGACTTGTGTTGATATGAACAACCAAAAGTTGTCAGGCATGAAGAGTCATGACTGCCATGTTTTTATGGAGCGGTTACTTCCATTTATTTTTGCAGACCTCCTAGACCGGAATGTCCACCTTGTGTTATCAGGTACTAATTATTTAATTACGACTATTTTTTTAAATAAATATGATTATAGTAATTTGTATAGTAACCGCTTCGTAATTTTCACGTATATTGTAGGGGTTGGAGCATTTTTCCGGGACTTATGTTCGAGAACTTTGCATAACACTCGCGTTCAAATTCTAAAACATAACATAGTTTTGATCCTATGCAATTTGGAAAAGATCTTTCCACATTCTGAATAGTTTTGATCCACCCGCTGAATTAGGAGGCCCTGTCCAATATAGGTGGATGTATCTTTTTGAAAGGTTTTTCAAAAAGTTGAAAGGGAAAACAAAGAACAAAAGATATGCGGCAGGATCTATTATTGAATCATATATAAATGACGAGATTGCTTATTTCTCAGAGCACTACTTTGCCGCGAATATACAAACGAAATCAAGGTAAATGCTAAAGTCAATCACTTCATGTCCACAATGCCATTGATATTGTATACACATGCTATGTACTTTAATGTGAATTACTTTTCACTCATTCGGCTAGGTTAACAAGATTCGATCAAGGTGAAGTCCCCGTATATCATGTCCCTGGGGTACCTTCTATATTTACGCAAGTAGGCCGTCCAAGTGGAGAAATGCATGAAATATGGCTCTCGGAAAGAGATTATCAATGCGCACATGCATATGTTTTACGAAATTGTGACTATTTTCTGCCAATTAAGAGGTATATTTAAGTTGGCATCTCTCGCACCATGTGTTTTAATATATATTCCACTATATTAATTCATTTTTGTGTTGGTCTTGTATAGTATGTTGGAGGACTATATTTCTGCAAAATACTCAGGATTATCCGAAAAATAACTCTCCGCGAAAAGAGCTGACGAATATCATATATGGGTGAAAGAATATGTATGTCTAAATAATATTCATAACTACGCATACATTTCTACTTATAAATATTGATGCTATTGTTTATATATATATGCAGGTTGCTTACTGGAACGCCACGAATCCATTTCCTACTTGGGTTTAAGATATAGTACATGGACCTTTGAATAAGGCCAAAACATGGCCTATGTATTTTACAAGAGGCTATTTGTTTCATACGCAAAATCACGGCGCTGGACGAAAGACATGTAACTATGGGATATGTGTTAAAGGTGTAAATTACAGTGATGCATCTGATGAAGCGGATTTCAATGGGGCCTTAACTGATATCATAGATCTCAAGTACGAGGGGATGGTCAATTTAAGAATCACACTTTTTAAGTGTAATTGGTATGACCCTGTTATCGGTAGAGGCACTCGGAGGAGCAATGGTGGCGGTGTAGACGTTCTTTCATCGAGAAAATACAATAAATACGAACCATTTATTCTAGGTACGTATACTTATATATATAGCAGTTTATTAATGTCGATATCATATATATATATATATATATATATCCATATGTATAACTTATATTGAAAACAGCATCGCAAGCGGAGCAAGTTTGTTATATTCCGTACCCATACACAAAGAAACCGAAGCAGTTGTGGCTCAATGTTCTAAAAGTGAATCCGAGGGGAAATATTTCAGGGGAATATGATAAAAAAGAACCGACTCTTCTGCAAAACGAAAATGATGATGCTGTATTGATGACTACAATTGACGATCTCGAACTCGACAATTTCATACAAGGAGTAAACCCAATAAACCTCGATTACGATGTCGGAGATGCAGAACCAGAAGATGAATTTCAGTGTAATTTGTCGTCTTCTGTTGAAGAACCAGATGACGAAGAACCCTACTAATGTGACAATGTTACTTATGTGACAATGTTAATTATGTTATTTATGTCAAATTATGAGAACTAAAATTCTATAAATTTGTCATTTACATTTTTAAAATTATTGTCAACATGATTTAAATTTTGATCTTTGTACCAATGCCCCTAACCAAACCGGTTCAGTCAATTACAACATGTGTAAAACATCCCAGGAACTCGGTACTGACGTAAACCTGATGCAAAATTGGGCTTTTCCTTTTCCTGAATATGTTATGTCCCTGCATCACAATTTTATTACAATATTAGGCTCATGATATATATTACAATTATATATGATATATATATGTTGGTATATATATATATATTAACATAATCTTCTAACAAAATCAAAGTGAATCATTGCCTTAGTTGAAAAATTGGTTTTGTACATGACAGTTTAATCTTAACGATGCAACTATTCCCGACTTTTTAGGCTTCCTCGACTCTTCCCCTTCGAAACTCTTCGGTTTCTGCCTAGTTACAATATATCTCAAAAGTTTTCCTACACTTAATCATTGCCATTTTGAAAAATGGGAAGTGTAAATGACAGTTGAGAATCTTACCGACGCAATTGTATCTGCCTTTTTAGCCTTCCTCGACTCTCCCGCTTCTAAACTCTTCGGCAACCCCTAAAAGTTACATATTTTCCTCCGGAAAAAGAAAATTATACTCAGAACTCCAAAAAAAATCCGAAGAACTGCAGAAATGGCAACCCAAGCTTCCCACTTACTATCACAAATCAACACAAAAAAACTCTTTGGAATTTGAAAGTGAAGATCCTGCGTGCTTGGACCTGAGACTGGGATTTGTCTGGACCATCTCTGCACCTACTACTTTGTGATGAAGAGGTAGCTTAATCTAGCTTCTATTCTTTTATAGTGCTTCTAAAAACTAACTATTTTGTCTTCAGGGAACAAGAATACAAGCAGACGTTTCTGGTTCTCAGACATTGAGAAAGTTTTCTTGGGTGAAGCACTTTGAACGGTACTGGGTCTCACTAAAGGGTTTTTATGTGAGGTTTGCCGATATTCTTGGCAAAACCAATCGCCACACCTATCAAATTTATTTCATGGATGACACCGAGTGCACCTTGCTCAAAGATCGCCCAAACTACTCAAATTTCTTGGTTTTCACTCCCATCCTCGAGATCACCCGAGGCACTGTCCCAGAACGCTATCCTATAGGTATCATCACCCGAGGCACTGTCACTACTCAAATATGTTGTATTGTTTATAAAGTAACATATTTTTGTTGTTATAGACGTTCTAGGAGTAATAATGTGGGTTGGAAAGAAGGAAAGAAGATGGTCGGATGAATCATCTTATCAGATTGCAAGGATGAAATCAAGTGTTGAGTTTACTATCCGTGACAGAGAGTAAGTGAAATCTAATTCTCAAGTTTGGCATATGGTGATTTGGTTGACTTCATATTCCTATATGCATGTCAGGTTTAATGGGTTAGAGTGTGTGGCATATGGTGATTTGGCTGACTTCATATCCTCAAGTTTTACAAGTGCTAATGATTGGCACATTTTCTGTGTTCTACGCTGTTTCCGTGTACAAAACTTATGCGGTCAGTTTATCTTGTTAATCGATGTCTATTTGCTGTTTTATCAACGACCTTACTAACAACCTTAAACTCTTTCAACTATAGGTCATTCCTGGCTAACCGCAGAAGAAGGGCTTTCAAATATAGAGGCTGAAGATTATAGTATCCCACAACTCTACTCATTTATGAATGGGTAAGATCAATGTTTATGACAGAAAACGCAGATTATAGTTTCAGATTATAGGGCATAAACTGTAATCTGAGTTTGCAGGCTGCGTATAGTTTCTGATTATAGGACAGAAGTGAGGTTGAACATTATAGTTTCAGAAGTTTATGGTTTCAGATTATAGTTTGCAGGTTCCTTATAGTTTCTGAGTTTGCAGGTTGCTTATAGTTTCTGACACTATAGTTTCAGAAGTGAGGTTGAACACTATAGTTTCAGAAGTGAGGTTTAAGATTCTAGTTTCAGATAATAGGAATAAAAATTGTACTGAGTTTGATGTTGATTTGAGTTTGAATATTATAGTTTAAGATTTGATGTGTTTACAGGTACCCTTATCCTCTACCTGAAAGATACAGCAATGAACACAAGATTGGATTTAAGCCATTACACCTTTAAATCCTGCTTCATCTTATCTTGTTCAATTCGAATTCCCGGATATTTTGGTTAATGTTGTTATTTGGATATTTCGTTGGTCTTGAACTAAAAACTTATTTCGGATGTTGTTGTTATTTTAACTAATTCTGTTTTCAAGTCATTCTATTTTCAAGTACTTATGTTTTCAAGTACTCAAGCAAAGTAGACATTAAAACAGGAATGATTGCGGTCGGGATTTTACCAGGAATTATCTTGTATGCTTTTCCATTGTAGATCCACCGGAAGGACCACTCTAAGCATCTGTTTGGTCTGGTTGTCGTAGCCGTGAATCCTCTTCTCCGACAACAACAAATTGGCCTAACAACAAAAGTTTCAGAATTTCCGAAATAAAACAAAATCATATCAAATATTTGGCCATATTGATTTATGAAACAATGATTACGGGCTAGATTTTACCTCTACAGACTGATCTATGAAACCACGATTGAAAGATGATCTCACTTGCTATCTCTGAAATTTTGTTTTTATGTGTAGGTAAAAAGTCTGGATGCGGGAGACAACAAATATCTCAGGTTTAGCCACTAAGTTACGACTACTAAACACAAAAAACATAAAAATTTGGGTTGAGCCCCAAACCAATTTCGCAAAAACAGAACCCGTGAACCTAACTACGGAACCCTAAGTCATGCGTTTTGTTCTTCCCCTTAGTCTTCGATTCCTCTCCTTCAATTCCAATTTTGCTATAAACTTCTTCGATTCTGCTTCGATTCCACTTCTTCGACTCCACTTCTTCGACTCCACTTCTTCGACTCCTCTTCTTCGATTCCTCTTCTTCATATATCAGAGAATATCACACGATGCCTACAGAGAAGGGCCGTAACGTACGAAAGAGAAAAATCGTTCCCAACGTTTCTCAGAGAGCCGTAGGGTCAAATCGCTCCGCCTCTTCATCGCGAACAGCCAACCATCTACCGCAGCAGTACAATTTCACGCCGGCGCCACCGGAACTCCCCGTCCGCGATAAACCGACAACGTCAGAACCAACTGTCCGGAGCTATCCACCGCCACAACAACTTTTTGAAAACTCCATTCCTCAACCCCGTGGCCAAGACCTCCCTGCGACTGCTTCGGCTCCACTAGAGGAAGCTCCTGGGTCACCACTTCGTGACTCTCATGGTCAGAGTCATCCTTCTTCTCAAGGACACAGCTGCCATGATGAAACTGCTCCAGTGTTGCCAGATCTCCTTGACGAAATGCTCCGGGCTCTGAATGCTCTGCTTATGGTGCCAGACCGGGATAAGTTCAACCACCGTTCTCTCTCCCACACCAACGCCGAACTCGACTTGGTAATTGTATCGCATCTGGTAAAATGCGATTGTATTGACCAGTTAATCTGACTTGGTAATTGTATCACATCTTGTTCATTAATTGGGATTGTATTGTTCACCACTGTCTCTTGTTAAGTGTTAGATAATTGTTCTAGCTGATTTGAATCGTTATTGTTCTAGCTGTTTTGGAAGATTACTGTCTTTTGCAGTCGGCTCTAAGTGGTACATCCAATCGGTCTCTTATTTGTATTGTTCTAGCTGTTTCTTAACTGATATCTGGTAAGTTATCGCATCTCAAGGTGGGTTTTTTGGTTTGTTTCTGCTAAATGTTAGATTATAAGTGTTAGATTCTAGCTAAGTGTTGGATTGTAACTGTTTGTTTCTTGGTTTGTTTTAATGGGGTAACAAAGCTTCTCTTTCTGTTGCATTTGCTTATTGGCTTAGTCTAAGTGTAGAAACATGCTTATGGTTTCATGTTTCATGTTTGATTGTATTCTTTCCTTAATTGTCTTGTCAGATCTGTAATGTGTAGTATTGATCACAAGGCATGTAAGATATATCTCTTTTCTGGTTTCATGTTTCATGTTTCTGTATTACATGCTTCTGGTTTGTATTATGTCCTTCTTTTTTTCATGTGTGTTTGCAGGTTTACTCGCGACAAGGGATCGAAACTGGTTCGGTCAATTACTAAAGTGTTTACAAACAAATTCGATGCTCCCTACTATAGCTGGACATGTGTGCCTCGGGACAGACAAGAAAGATACTTCCTCGAGTTCGCCGTACAATTTTCGGTCCTATATCCTTCGCATATAGGTTTGCTTGTGATATTTTCACTAACATCATCCTATTCTCTTTGTTTTGTAGAAAACCCACACCTGGGATCCCTTGATAACAGGGAGAGTTCAAGGGTTTTCGAGGAGATCTGTCAACGCCGGATGAAAGACATGGTTAGCACCGCGAGGACTAGTCGAGATCGACCTAATTGGATCGGCGACACTCTCTGGAAAACAATGACGGACTACTGGGACACTGAAGAAGCAAAGCTCAAGAGTCTCACCTATTCCAATGCTCGTATGTCTGACCGTAAAGGTCTCGGTCCTCACATCCACTTATCAGGGCCAAAGTCGTATCAACAAATCCAACAAGAAATGGTTAGTTACTTTAACTTTTTCTTTCTCCACAACAACTTTAAATTATGTTTCTGCTTTCATGTTTCTGGTTTCATGTTGGATTGGTTTCATGTTTGATTGGTTTCATGTTTCTGGTTTACTTGCTATCCTTGCTTATAGGAAGAGGAATTGGGAAGACCGGTTAGTCTTGGTGAGGTTTTCATTAGGACACATACAAGGCCAGATGGTACGTATGTCGATAGGAAGGCGGAGAAAATCGTTCAAACATATGAGCAGAAGGTGCAAGAGAAGTTGTCTGAGCTCGTGACAGAGCCTTCAGAAGTTTCGGACGGTGCTTCGCAACCTCGTGCGCTAACAACAGATGAATATACAAGCCTCTTTCTTCAGGTAAAGTAACATATAGACTACACTTCACATTTATATAGTCTTGAATTTTGTCATTAAGGTTTTTCTCTTACTTTTGACAGTCCACTGAGTTGGATTCATGAGGAACTCCTTATGGAGTTGGAAGCCTCAAGGAGACTCTTCTCAATGGCAAGCGCAAGCAACCGGGAGACTCTTCATTGTTTGTTGCACTCCAAGAGCAACTGAAGGAAGCTCAACAGAGAATAGAAGAGCAGGCAGCTTATATTGAACGGCGTGATGCTGAGATTGCTGTCCGTGAAGCAGAGCACTCCCGAGCTGCGGCTAAGCAAAAGGACAAGCTTGAGCACTTATCCTTGGTGGAAAAGTACCTGCGACAAACAGATCCGGCGTTTCTAGACTTCATGGCTTCTCAGTCAGCTCCAGCAACAACTGCTTTGCTTCCATCAACCAATCTTCGTCGACCAGATCCAAGAACAACCCCATCTGGTTCTGGTTCTGCTTCTTAGGTTATGAACCTTGCTACTTGTGAACTCATGATTTTATTATTTTTGTTTACAATTTCGCATTTCTTATGGAGGTTGAATACTGTAGTTAAATTTTTTAATCAAATGTACTGAGTTTGAATCAAATTTCTTTAATTTACTAACACGGATTACCAATTGCGAAACAAAACGAACACCATATTCTTAATTTGCTTTTGATTTCAGTCACTAAACAGTAGTCCGTTAGTCACCAAATAGTCGCAGAAGAACAGCTGATTTGTCGCAAACTATTTACATCTTCGCAACTTGATGTTCCAATTAGTCGCCAATTAGTCGTTCATTAAGTCATAAAATAGTCGCTAAATAGTTACTAACATTTACGACTACTTCATGACTAAAACTTTCCGACTTCATCTATACATATTCCATAGTCGTTAACTAGTGGCAAATATAGTCCCCTATTAGTCGCCAATTAGTCGCATAAGAGTAGCTAATTTGTCGCACAATATTTACATCTTTGCAACTTGATGTGCCTATTAGTCGCCAAATAGTCGTTTTATTAGTCGTTAAATTGTCGGTAAATAGTAACTAAAATGCACGACTATTTAGTGACTCAAACTATCCGACTGTATCTAGACCCTTTCTATAGTCGTAACCTAGTCGCAAAAATAGTCGCCGTGTAGTCGTAAAGATTTGCGACTACTTTACGACTACTAAACGGCTACACAGAGTAGTCGTAATATAGTCGCTATTTAGCGACTAATTTTACGACTACAGACTTTAGCGACTAAAGATTAACAACTACAAGGTTTAGTCGCATAGTAGTCGTAACAGACCTTTTAGCGACTACTTCTACAGTCGTAAAAACGCTGTTTTCTTGTAGTGATTCTAGGTACTTTGGAGCGGCTCGGAGATGTTCGGGACGCCCCGAAGCTCAAGCACAACCAACCAGCACCCGTGCGATGCATTTTAGTCGGTCCGAGAAAACTGACCGGCCCGCCGAGGAGAAACCCGACCAACCAGAAGAGGCGCGGTCCTCGGCCAAAACTTCCCCCGGGGAAAAATCCGACCGACCTCAATCGGCGTGGTCGGTTTCAGCCTGACGTAGGGCAGGGAGTTTCCGAGAAAACCGACCGGCCCGAAGAAAAGAAACCCGACTGACAAGAAGGGGCGCGGTCCTCGGCAAAAACTTCCCCCGGGGAAAATTCCAACCGACCTCAATCGGCATGGTCGGTTTTAGCCGGTCGTAGGGCAGGGAATTCCCGAGAATCCGACCGACCCGAAGAAGCAAAAACCGACCGACCAAAAGGAGCAAGGTTGGGTTTTCGGCCAAAAAGATCCAATTCGACCGGGTCGGAACCCGGTTTGTTCCGGGTCGACCCGGTCGGATATTATCCACTATAAACATAACTTGACCTAATTTTGCCTTTTATGTTTTTTCTTTGGTTCTAAAAACCCTCACCTTTGAGAGAGAACTTGAGATTTGTAAGAAGGATCTTTGGTTTTTATGCAATTTGGTATTTATTTTCATCAATCTCTTCCATCTATCTTCTTTTCATCTTGATTATTCATCACCCATCAATGAATTCATCTCCCATCCATATCGATTTTGAGGTGTTCTTGATGGATCTTGAGTAGTCTTTTTAGGATCTTGAGATAAGGTAAATTATGATGATCTAAGGTTTGATTAGTGGTGTTTAGGGTTAGATAATCTTACATTCCTTATTGTCTAGAGTCCACAATGCTAGATCTAGCTTGAAAGAGTGGATCTAGATCAATAGGCATTTCACGCACACCAAGTGTTTGATGAAATGCCAAGATGAACTAGACAAGAGATTTATGTTCATAACCTAAGACATTAGCTGTTTAGGGCATATCTTTGGTTGATCTTGTTATGATTCTTAATGCTTGATAGTTGTTAATCCACAAATGATGATTTGCTAATGGACTTGATAATTAACATAGTGATTAATTGCTTGAAAGAGAACTAATCAAGATTAGAGGTCTGTTGCCTAGGAATTAGCTTCTTTAAAGTGAATGAACACCACTAATTAGGTTTTGATCACCTTATATCAATAACCTTATCTCTAGTTCCGCTTTTGTTATTTGAATTACAACTCATTTAGTTATTGCTTTGCTTAATTTAAATTTAGATACTTAATCACAAACTACCTTGTTTTGCTTAAATTACTTATGAACCTTGCATTCTTAGTGATTATGATAAATCCCTTTATGGATTGATAACCTTCATACTACACGTATTGGAGTTATTGATACCTCATAGAGACTAAAAAGTCATGTATCAGACCTCTACTTGCCCACTGGTTTGAGGGTGATATGGAGTAGCCACATGATGATTAACACCATGCTTCTTCAGCAATTTCTCAAAAACCTTGTTAATAAAGTGGCTGCCACCATCACTTATTACAATACGAGGCACTCCAAATCGTGGGAAAATGATGGTCTTAAACAGCTTAAGAACCACCACATAATCATTGGTTGGACTAGCAATTGCTTCCACCCATTGGGACACATAGTCCACAGCAACCAGGATGTATATGTTCTTGTGTGACGAGGGAAATGGACCCATAAAGTCAATGCCCCAGCAATCAAAAACTTCAACCTCGTGGATGAAATTATGTGGTATCTCATGCCTCTTGCTGATCTTCCCTCTCCTCTGACAGGCATCACACTATGAGATATAGGCATGCGCATCTTTGAACATAGTAGGCCACCAGAAGTCTGCCTGAAGAACTTTGGACACTGTCTTGAATGTAGCAAAGTGCCCAGCATACTCAGACCTATGACAATGAAAAAGAATCGCAGGCACCTCAGACTCTGCAACGCATCTTCTGTAGATACTATATGAGCAGTGCTTGTAAAGGCAAGGCTCATCCCAGAAGAATCTCCTCATCTCGCGCATAAACTTCTTCCTCGCATACTTTGTGGGATGCTTTGGCTCAGTCTCTACAGCATGGTAGTTAGCAATGTCAGCGTACCATGGTTGTGCAGGACTAGATACAACAGCTAGATAGGCATCATAAGAGTCGAAGTGATCTGCAGACAAAACAGGTCCAAATCGCGTCAGGTATCGACCGATACTAGGTGAGTATCGAAAGTCTGCACTCATGAAAGTCTGCACTCATGAAAGGTGCATATTTTCAGAACAAACATCCTGAAGTTGAGCTTCAATGAAGTAAATACCCTCCTATGGCAAGAAATCATCAATAAGTACAACTTCATCGACCTTTATTCGCGATAGGTGGTCAGCAACGCGATTCTCAACTCCCTTCTTGTCCTTGATTTCTATATCGAACCCTTGGAGCAAAAGTACCCATCGGCAAAGACGAGGCTTGAGGTCCTTGTTCTTCAGCAAGTATTTGAGAGCAGCATGGTCTGTGTGAACAATAACCTTGCTCCCAATCAAGTAGGACCGAAATTTCTCAAAACAGAAAACAACTGCAAGTAACTCTTTCTCAGTGGTGCTGTAATTCCGTTGAGCATCATCCAACGTCCTGCTGGCATAATAGATAGCATGGAGCTTCTTGTCTTTCATCTGACCCAACATAGCTCCAACACCAAAATCACTCACATCGCACATAACCTCAAAAGGTAAACTCCAATCAGGTGGTTGGACAATAAGAGCACTCACCAATGCCTTCTTAATCTCATCGAAGACTGCAAGGCAATCAGATGAGAAATCAAATTTGACTTCCTTAAATAACATGGCTGTGAGTGGGCGTGCAAGCTTCGAGAAATCCTTGATGAACCTCCTGTAAAACCCAGCATGACCAAGGAAGATTCGTATCTCAGAAACATATCGTGGAGGTTGCATGCTCGTCATGACCTTAATCTTAGCTTTGTCAACTTCGATCCCTGCCTTAGAAACCTTGTGCCCAAGAACAATGCCATCTTGTACCATGAAGTGGCACTTCTCCCAATTAAGAACAAAGTGTTTCTCTTCGCATCGTTGAAGCACCTTGCACAAGTTATCCAGACAATCCTTGAATGACGATCCATACACCGAAAAGTCATCCATGAACACCTCCATAAACTCCTCAGTCATGTCTGTGAAAATCGACATCATGCATCGCTGAAAGGTCGCTGGAGCGTTACATAATCCAAATGGCATTCTTCTGTAGGCGAATGTGCCATAGGGACATGTAAAAGTCGTCTTTCCCTGGTCCTCTGGATGTATAGGAATTTGGAAAAAGACTGAGTACCCATCGAGAAAACAGTAGTATGGGTGACTCGCTAACCTCTCAAGCATCTGGTCGATGGATGGTAATGGGAAGTGATCCTTCCTTGTAGCCGCATTCAGCTTCCTGTAGTCCATACACATCATGTAACCAGTGATTGTCCTTGTAGGGATCAGCTCATCCTTCTCGTTCTTCACCACATTTAGACCTCCTTTCTTAGGCACAACGTGAACTGGACTTACCCAAGAACTATCTGAGATGGCATAGATAATCCCTGCTTCCAACAGCTTCATCACTTTCTTCCTGACCACTTCCTTCAGGTTTGGATTCAACCTTCTCTGGCACTCAATCGAAGACTTTGACTCATCCTCTAGGTGAATCTGATGCATGCACAAGTCTGGTGCTATACCTGAAATATCAGCAAGAGAATAGCCAAGAGCTTTGCGATACTTGCGCAGCCTGCGTAGTAGTAAGGTAATCTCTGCGTTGTTCCACTACAAGAAAACACAGTTTTTGTGACTACTTTTTTTAGTCGCAAAAAAAAGGGACGATTTTGTGACTAATTTGCGACTACTCATAATACAGAGGCATAATAGTCACAAATAACCGACTAAACAAAGTAGTCAGAAAATATTTGCTTATTTGCGACTGTTTAAAGACTTGCAAAAGTAGTCCCAAATTTGTGACTGATTTCCTTCGGTTTAGCAACTCCACTCGATTTTTTTAAATAAACATCAAATAATATACAAAAAAAATCTTAACCCTAAATTCTAAACCCTAAACCATCAAATAATATACAAAAACATCAAATAAATAAACATAAAATAATATACAAAAAAAATTCAACACTTACAATTTTTAAAATATAATCATTTTATAAATCCTAAGTTATAAACCCTAAACCTCTAACCCTTAATCATAAAACTCTAAATCTTAAATTATAAAATATATTTTTGAACATCTACATACCCAAAATCATTGTAAAGTGATATTCAAACCTCATATGTTCTTAAAGTATAAGGTGTAGGGTAACATGTACACTAATTTGCAAACCCAATTTTTGTGACTAATTTAGGACTAATTTTTAATAGTAGTCACAAAATAGTCCCAAATTTGGGATTAATTTGCAACTACACTCGATTTTTTTTAGAAATCAATAAATTCTAAACTCAAACCACAAACCCTAAACCCTAAACCTCTAACACTTAACCATAAACTTGATTTAAATTTTAAATTGTAAACAACATCAAATAAATAAACATCAAATAATATACAAAAAAAATTCAACACTTACAATTTTTTTAAATATAATCATTTTATAAATCCTAGATTCTAAACCCTAAACCTCTAACCCTTAATCATAAAATCTTAATCTTAAATTGTAAAATATATTTTTGAACAACTATATACCCAAAACAGTAGTATGAGGATATTCAAACCTTATATGTTCTTAAAGTTTAGGGTTTAATGTAAAATGTACACTAATTTGCAAACCCAGTTTTTGTGACTAATTTGGGACTAATTTGCGACTAATTTTTAATAGTTGTTACAAAATAGTCCCAAATTTGGGACTAATTTGCAACACCACTTGATTTTTATTATAGAAATCAATAAATTCTAAACTCAAACCACAAACCCTAAACCCTAAACCTCTAACCCTTATTCATAAACTTGATATAAATCTTAAATTTTAAACATAAACATCATATAATATACAAAAAAATTCAAAACTTACAATTTTTTTTAAATATGATAATTTATAATCCCTTTTATAAATCCTAAATTCTAAACCCTAAACCTCTAACCCTTAATCATAAACTATAAATCTTAAATTGTAAACTATATCTTACACACAAACATCAAATAAACAAAAAATATATATATAACACTTACAAAAATTTCAATTTAATCATAACATCTACTAAGTGTTACATGTGTTTTATAAGAAATGATTTTGAAAGATTAAAATTCTCTCAAAATTTATTTATTTTTAAGTTTTAACATATTTTTGAATTACTATATACACAAAATCATTATTAAGTCATATTCAAACTTTCTAGGTTCTTAAAGTTTAGGGTTTAGGGTAAAAAAAATTTATTGTCACAAAATAGTCCCAAATTTGCGACCGTTTAGCAACCCTAATCGTTTTTTTTTAATAGTAGTCACAAAATAGTCCCAAATTTGCGACTAATTTGCGACTAAATGACAAAAATAATGAAAGCTTCTCATTGGCTAATTCATTTAGACGAGGATTGTGATCCTCCACCGTTGATTGGTTTAATCCAACGGTGGAGAATCTTTTTTTTTTTTAATTGTTTAACTTTTCTCTCTCCTTACGATTTCCTTCTTCTTCTTTATATATTTTTTTTTTTTTTTTGAACAATCACACGATTTCCTTCTTCTTCGACACTTAACTTTCTCATTTTTTGTTCTCATTTTTTTTTTCATCGATCTAAC
Source organism: Eutrema yunnanense (assembly GCA_002933935.1). Taxonomy (NCBI): domain Eukaryota; kingdom Viridiplantae; phylum Streptophyta; class Magnoliopsida; order Brassicales; family Brassicaceae; genus Eutrema; species Eutrema yunnanense. The sequence continues at coordinate 814,847 of PKML01067983.1, read as the reverse complement.
TCTGTAAGCTTAATGAATTTGTTTACAAAATTTTCACTAGCCTCTGAAGATACGCTATGTGTGCCGTATTTGTCATCCCAATACATAGTATCTTCATCGATCTAACTCTCATTTTTTTTTTGCAGATGCTCACTGCCAGCGAGGCTATCGTGTGGTTGGTCCGAGGAGGCGGCGATTTGTGGAAGCTCGCGAGGAGCAGGAGAGCAGATCCGCCGGCGGTGAAGATGAAGATGAAGGAGAGCAGATTCGCCGGCGGAGGAGCAGGTTCGTGGCCTAAGCCAGACAGAGGAGCTCCCGAGGAGGAGTAGATCGGGATGCCGGCAGACGAGCAGATCGACGCCGGAGCAAATCGAAGCCGGAGCAGATCGGAAGCCGGCGGAGGAGTAGATCGTAGATCTGTTTTTGTTTTTTTTTGTATTTAGATTTTTTTTTTTTAATTTTCTGTAATTAATTAATATAATAAAAATATATATTTTTTTGAATTTGTTTTTTGTTTTTGTTTTTTGAATTTTTTTTTACAAGTAGTCGCAAAATTAGTCTTTAAATTAGGACTGATATTATAGTCACATATTAGTCGCAAAATAGCGACTGTTTTGCGACCACTCTATTTAGCGACCAAATATTTGCGACTACTTTTTTTAGTCCCAAAATAGTCGCAAATGAGTCATTTGCGACTATTTTGTGACTATTTTGGTAGTCGCAAAAACTGTGTTTTCTTGTAGTGTTCAAAGAATCATTAACAATCACAGGGTATGTGGAATTAGGACCAAGAAAAGCATACCTCAATGCGGCTGGGAGTGGCTTGAGTTCCACCTTATGAGCTTTCTCCTCACTCCAATCACCATGCTCACCGACGTTCTTAGGAGTTTCGGCCAACTCCTCTATCGCACACGCCTGGTATCGACTGTATCGATCGATACTGCATCAGTCAGATCGAGCATCTTGGCGTATCCAGCAGCTACATCTCCCAGCAACTCTTTTGAGACATCAGGGTACATCAGTGCTCTCTCCAGTGGATCCTCAGGGCGCATCTCCAGGAAGTACTCCTCTTCTATGTCACTGAAGGTGTCCACATAGAACGTCAGCCATCAAAACATCACCAAATCACCGATGTTGAGAGCTATATGTCCATTCTTGCACCGATCAAAGCTCCAGCAGTTGCAAGGAATGGTCTGCCCAGGATAAGAGGATCCTTAGGTTCAACATCGTACTTCAGGATGATGAAATCTGTTGGGATCAAGCAATTCCCAATCTTGATTGGGACATCTTCGAGTAGTCCCTCTGGAAGTCGCACTGAGCGATCAGCAAGTACCAGCGAAATCCTTGTAGATTGGAAATCTGTCATCCCCATTCGCTTAGCAACTGAGTGTGGCATGAGGTTCAAACTCGACCCAATATCGCAGAGAGAACGCTCGAATCTCTCTGTGAAGATAATGCAATCCAAAACAAAACTTCATGGATATGGTAGCTTTTTGGGAATTTTGTCGAGTAGAATCGCACTGCACCCAGCTGTGATCATCATGACACCTTCCTCAATGATACGTGCTCAAGTGTTGAAGAAGCTGGACTAAGGTCTCTCTCTTCTGTCAACGGGATAAGGTGGATGTTGCTGGTGGGGCGATGAGAACCACAAGAGAGGCGACGGTCTCTTGATACTTCAAGGGGTTTCCCTAAGGATCGGACTCACTCACGATCTAAAGAGAGAAAACGTTTTTGTGAAGAACAAAAACTCGAAAATAACCAAGAAAAATTCTTATTGTCTGCGTCCCCCAGAAGGACAAAGCCTTAGGGTTTTTAAAGAGAGCTCACGCCCTCAAAGAAAAAGAAATAAACCGTAAAGGAAATAACAAGACGGGTCCTTAACAATTTAGGCCCGTTTACAAAATAATTAAAAGGCTAAGAGAAATAGAAGTGAGGCCTCGTGTAGCTGGTCTTCATGGGCTTACAGAGAGTCATTAATTGGGCCAATAATATTGCAAGCCGTTTGGCCTCGGTAAAAACCCATCTTCGCAAAACCCAGTGGGATAAAAACGAAGGTTGGGAAAAGAGCACCAAACGACTTACAAACCCAACTAATGACCTTCCTTGGGCCTAAGTCATCTCTGGTGAAGTGAAATCGACCATAGATAAGTGGGCCACGAGCCTGGGCTTGATGAGTGGCCACTTAGTGTTATCGGCCAGCAAAGGATCCAGCCGATATGTCTTCAGTGTTTGGACGTTCTGGTCCGAATGGTAAGGATTCTTGGGCTGATCTTTAGTGTTCTGGAAACTAGACTCAAAGAGCTTCAAATCCATATGTGGATCGCCTTCTGGATCGTCCGGGATCATGAGTGGATCCTGCTTCAAAGAATCGGCCCAATAACTGCTCGCAAATGGGCTTAGCGGACTAGTGTCCGTCTTGAAGAAACCTTCTTGTCTGAGCTGGTCCATGAACATGTTGAACTTCTTTTCCATGTCCCTGCTCCTGGTTCTAGTCACTGGTCCACTTGGTACTAGTGGTGCTTGTATGACTTGGGTCGTTGACTCGATGTCCTCATCACTCCCTCCCTCTTCATGAGGTTTTGACCCCAAAACATCATCACCTGCATCAAAACGAGCTAAGTCAGAAACATTGAATGTAGCAGACACCTTAAGCTCACCTGGGAGCTCGAGCTTGTAGGCGTTGTCATTGATTTTCTCCAAGATTTTGAATGGGCCGTCTCCGCGAGGCGATAGCTTCGATTTGCGTTTGTCCGGGAATCGCTCCGGTCTCATGTGCAACCACACCCATTCTCCAACTTCAAAAGACACGTGCTTCCTGCCCTTGTTGGCATTCTTCACACGTAGGGCATTGGTTCTTTCGAGCTGATCTTTGACCGATTGGTGTAGCTTTTTCACGTCTGCGGCCTTCTTGGCTCCATCGAGGTTTAAGAACTCCGTTTGAGGTAGAGGCTTAAGATCCAATGGCGTCTGTGGATTAAATCCATATGCAACCTGAAAAGGAGACAAATGAGTAGCACTATGGACAGCTCTATTATAAGCAAACTCGACAAAAGGTAGAGCTTCAAGCCAAGTTTTAAGATTTCTCCCTATTGTTGCTCGAAGCAACGTTCCAAGTGTACGGTTAACGACTTCAGTTTGGCCATCGGTTTGTGGATGGCAGGTCGTGGAGAAGAGCAGCTTGGTTCCTAGCTTCTTCCAGAGGGTTCTCCAAAAGTGGCTCAGGAACTTGGTGTCGCGATCTGAGACGATCGTCCTAGGTACTCCATGTAGTCGGACAATCTCTTTGAAAAAGGGGTCCGCGGTTTGTGTAGCATCGTTTGTCTTGGCACATGGAATGAAGTTTGCCATCTTTGAGAACCGATCCACCACGACAAAGATGGAGTCCTTGTGTCTGATCTTAGGCAAACCTAACACAAAGTCCATAGAAATATCAATCCATGGTAAAGTAGGAATCGGTAAAGGGAGATACAAACCGTGCGGGTGAACCCGAGACTTGGCTTTCTTGCAAATGATACATCTTGCACAGAAAGTTTCGACCGACTTCTTAAGGTGTGGCCAAAAGAAGTGCTCCTTCAGCATGACAAGAGTCTTCTCAACGCCAAAATGACCCATGAGGCCTCCTCCATGAGCTTCTCGGACTATAAGCTCTCGTAACGAACATTGCGGGATGCATAGGCGTTTATCTTTAAAAAGATAACCGTCATGGACATAGTAAGAAGCGTGGGCTCCCTTTCCATGGTTCTTGTATATCTCTGCAAAATCAACATCAGATTCATATAATGGAATAATCATTTCAAATCCAAGAACCTTGGCTTCCATGGTCGATATTAGCGCATATCTCTGAGATAGGGCATCGGCCACCACATTATCTTTTCCCTTCTTGTACTTGATCACATAGGGAAACGTCTCTATAAACTCCAGCCACTTAGCATGTCTTCTCTTGAGGTTAGTCTGACCCCTAAGATGCTTCAAAGTCTCATGGTCCGTGTGGATGACACACTCCTTCGATAGTAGGTAATGCTGCCACGTCTCCATTGCTCGGACTAAGGCGTAGAGCTCCTTGTCATAAGTAGGATAGTTGAGAGTGGCTCCACTAAGTTTCTCACTGAAGTAAGCAACAGGTTTGCCTCCTTGAGTAAGCACAGCACCGATCCCTAAACCTGAGGCATCACACTCAATTTCAAACGTTTTAGAGAAATCGGGTAAAGTTAAAATGGGAGCATGAGTCAAACGATCCTTTAGGCCTTTGAAGGCCTCTTCCTGGGCTTCTCCCCACTTGAATGCCACGTCCTTCTTGATGATGGCAGTTAGAGGTGCAGCAAGGGTGCTGAAGTCCTTCACGAACCGTCGGTAAAAGCTAGCCAAGCCGTGAAAACTTCGAACTTGGCTAACGGTTGTTGGCGTAGGCCATTCTTGGATGGCTTGGACCGTCTCCTGGTCCACTCTAAGTCCCTGTGAACTCACAACAAAGCCTAAAAACACAAGCTCATTAGCGCAAAATGTGCACTTCTTCAAGTTGGCGTAAAGACCATCTCGTTGAAGCGTCTTAAGAATTTGTTCTAAATGAGATAAATGTTCAGCTAGAGTTCGACCATAAATGAGAATATCATCGAAGTATACCACTACAAACTTACTAATGTAGGGTCTAAGAACCTCATTCATGAGTCGCATGAAGGTACTTGGCGCGTTAGTTAGCCCGAAAGGCATAACTAGCCATTCGTAGAGGCCTTGCTTCGTCTTGAAGGCCGTCTTCCATTCGTCACCTTCTCTCATTCGTACTTGGTGGTATCCACTTCTGAGATCAATCTTGGAAAATAAATTAGAACCAGAAAGCTCATCAAGCATGTCATCTAACCTTGGTATCGGATGTCGGTATTTGATCGTTATGTTGTTGATCGCGCGACAATCCACGCACATCCTCCACGTTCCATCCTTCTTTGGCACCAAAAGGACTGGAATAGCACATGGACTAAGGCTCTCACGAACATAGCCCTTGTCCATAAGTTCTCTCACTTGCTTCTCTAGTTCCTTGGCTTCGTCCGGATTAACGCGATATGCGGCTCGATTGGGTAATGGTGCTCCGGGCACAAAATCGATCTGGTGCTCTATTCCTCTTATAGGAGGTAAGCCAGGAGGTATCTCATCAGGAAACACATCAGCAAAGCGGTCCAAGAGTTGAGTAACTTCAGTAGGAAGCTGTTGCTCCAACGCACTAGAACCTGCACTTAAAGTCTCCTTAAAGATCATTAGTAATACCGGTTCCTTGCAAGTGATTGCCTTAGAAATATAATTGGACTTGATAAACAAGTTGTTCCTGGTCGATGCATCCTTTTCTTTTAACATTTTAACTTGTAATTCGTGTACTTGAGTAGGTGTAAGAGGTGTTAAATTATACTTCTTTTTATCATGCACAAACGAATACATGTTACTTCGGCCATGGTGAATGGCGTCCTTGTCAAACTGCCAAGGTCTACCAAGAAGAAGATGGCCAGCTTGCATAGGAACAACATCACACACAACTTCATCCGAGTACTTGCCCACATTGAATGGTACAAGCACTTGGTCCGTGACGCGTAATTCAGCCTTATCATTTAACCATCTTAGCTTATATGGGTGAGGGTGTTTAGCGCGTTCTAGACAGAGCTTAGTGACCATGTAGTCGCTCGCCACATTGGTACACGACCCTCCATCAATTACCAAATTACATACCTTGCCTCGGATGGAACATCTTGTATGAAAGATGTTGTCTCTTTGGGCTGTCTCGTCAGGATGAACCGTGAGGTTCAAGGCTCGTCTTATGACCAGAGACTCACCATATTCAGCCTCACAATCTACTTCTTCAGTGGCTGCTTCGGTCATTTGCACATCGGCCTCATCTTGAGACTCGTACTCACCCGAATCCAACATGATCATAACTCGGGGATTTGGGCATTCTCTAGCCATGTGTCCTCTGCCCTTGCACTTAAAACATGTTATGTCACGAGTTCTAGAAGTACTTGGGTTAGAAAACTTACCTTGATTAGGCTCAGAGGCCTTAGAAGTGAACCTAGGGTCGATTTCGACCGACTTGCCCTTCTCTGCGGCCTTAGATGGAAAGCTAGTTGGAGTTTGGGTCTTGGCTCGGTTCTGGTCACATGTTTGGTTACTCCATGTCCGTCCAGTAGAATAGGACTTCTTATTCAAGTGTTGCTCAGCTTGAATGGCATGGTGTAAGATGTCCTTCAAGCCGTGGTATGGAAGCTTCTCCACTTTGTGACTTAGTCGTTCGTTGAGTCCGTCTAAGAACTGAGCCATGAGTGTCTCGGTGTCTTCATCCAGCTCCAAACGGTTTCTAAGATGTTCAAACTCTTCAAAGTATTCTTCCACGCTCCTGGTTCCTTGGGTTAATTTTCGGAATCTCTTTTGAAGATCTCGATGATAATAGTTCGGAACATATCGCTTCTTCATGAGCTGTCTCATCTCTCGCCAAGTGCTGACCTGAGGTGATTGGCTCCTTCTTCTGTCAGCTACCTCACGATCCCACCATGAGAGAGCATGGTCATTGAGTTGAGCAACGGCCAAAGCCAGCCTTCTTTGCTCGTTGTAGTCGTAGTACACGAAGATATGCTCCATGCGTTGCTCCCACTCCAAATAAGCCTCGGGATCAACTCTTCCAGCAAATGTAGGTGCCTTAAGCTTCATGTCCTGGGAGTGTTGGTGCCTTGGGAAGTCACCTTCGGCCTCCTCAAAGACGTCTTGTCTCGGTCCTCTTCTCCTTACTCGCGGTTGTTCCTCTATCGGAACATCGTCCGGATCTTCGCCTAGGTTGTTGGCTCGTCGTTGTGCTCTTGGTAGAGGATTGTTGTTGGCTTGAGGCTGCTCCATATGATCTAGCCTGTGGACTACGCTCTGGAGCTGTTGTTGCATAGCCGTGATTGCTTGCATGAGAATGGCATTAGGGTCTTGCGGTACAACATTGTTTTCCATTGTTTCTTAAAGTTCCTGCAGAGTCTGTGTTGACGAGTGTGTTGACGACACTGTCACTTACTAAAGTTCCAGCAGATTCTGTGTTGACGACTGTGTCTTCGACACAGTGGCTTGCTTCACTTTTTCCTTGGTCAATATTCTCCTTGCAAAAAAAATATTTCACAAAGTGTATCAATGGAGCTCTAAAAAAAATAAAAAAATCGACCAAGACAAGTAATAAGGTAAGAAAAAATTTTCTTAAATCTAAAAGGAAAAATTCTAAACTAAAAATACTCTCTTTTCTTTTTTTTTTGATTAACTTAACAAAAAAAGAAATAGCAAAAATCGAAAATCCTAATATATGGTACTTTTCTTGTTTTTTTTTTGACTAAAATTCTAAAAGGAAAAATTAAAATTCGACTAACTAATGATATGCTAAGTTTCTTTTTTTTTTTTTTGAATCTAGCAACCTAACAAGAACATTAAAAGATGATAAGGGAACGTTTACACCTTAGATTCAGGAGCTTTTGAAGCTCTGATACCAAAATGATACGTGCTCAAGTGTTGAAGAAGCTGGACTAAGGTCTCTCTCTTCTGTCAACGGGATAAGGTGGAGGTTGCTGGTGGGGCGATGAGAACCACAAGAGAGGCGACGGTCTCTTGATACTTCAAGGGGTTTCCCTAAGGATCGGACTCACTCACGATCTAAAGAGAGAAAACGTTTTTGTGAAGAACAAAAACTCGAAAATAACCAAGGAAAATTCTTATTGTCTGCGTCCCCCAGAAGGACAAAACCTTAGGGTTTTTAAAGAGAGCTCACGCCCTCGAAGAAAAATAAATAAACCGAAAAGGAAATAACAAGACGGGCCCTTAACAATTTAGGCCCGTTTACAAAATAATTAAAAGGCTAAGAGAAATAGACGTGAGGCCTCGTGTAGCTGGTCTTCATGGGATTACAGAGAGTCATTAATTGGGCCAATAATATTGCAAGCCGTTTGGCCTCGGTAAAAACCCATCTTCGCAAAACCCAGTGGGATAAAAACGAAGGTTGGGAAAAGAGCACCAAACGACTTACAAACCCAACTAATGACCTTCCTTGGGCCTAAGTCATCTCTGGTGAAGTGAAATCGACCATAGATAAGTGGGCCACGAGCCTGGGCTTGATGAGTGGCCACTTAGTGTTATCGGCCAGCAAAGGATCCAGCCGATATGTCTTCAGTGTTTGGACGTTCTGGTCCGAATGGTAAGGATTCTTGGGCTAATCTTTAGTGTTCTGGAAACTAGACTCAAAGAGCTTCAAATCCATATGTGGATCGCCTTCTGGATCGTCCAGGATCATGAGTGGATACTGCTTCAAAGAATCGGCCCAATAACTGCTCGCAAATGGGCTTAGCGGACTAGTGTCCGTCTTGAAGAAACCTTCTTGTCTGAGCTGGTCCATGAACATGTTGAACTTCTTTTCCATGTCCCTGCTCCTGGTTCTAGTCACTGGTCCACTTGGTACTAGTGGTGCTTGTATGACTTGGGTCGTTGACTCGATGTCCTCATCACTCAAGGTTCACGTTGCTAGACACCATCTTCTTCACATACCTCCTGAAAGCTGGGGAAGTTTTAATAGCATCAACAAAAGGAAGATCCACAACCAACTTATCCAACATAGTTTTGCATCTGGCGTCCTCCCATTCCTTCTTTGTCATCTTAGAAGGCATAGGATAAGGTACTTTGGGTTTGTACACCCTCTCCTTGACAATCTCTGTTTCTTTCTCGACCTGCACCTCAGTATCGACCGATACAGAAGGAGTATCGATCTATACACAGGATTTTGGATTTCCTCGTGCAGGTGTCTGGGCTGGTGTCGATCGACACTTGCTGGTATCGATCGATACTCGGGGATTTTCAGAATCCCAATCATCACCTTCAGCAAGATCGACGAAGTTCTCTGCAATTGGGCTGTTCTTCACTCGTGTAATCACCTCCTTTCCACTCCTCAAGGTGATGGCATTGATGTGTGCTATTGGATTCTCAGTTTTCCTTGGAAGAAAACCTTCCTACCTCTTCACAGCTGCTCCTGTCTGAGCAAGCTGAGTTTCCAGCTTCCTCCTAGAAAGATTGATAGCTTCAATTTTCTCATTCAGATCAGTGTACAGAGAGTCAATCTTCCCATTGAAATCCCCTTGCAGCTTTTGTTGTCCCTGAAGAATTTGTTCAAGTATGGATTCCATCTTACTCTCTGTGGATTTTGGAGAGATGGGTTGGTACGAAGAATTTCCATAATTGCGAGTGAAATCGCTGCTTTGGAGTGATTTCTGAGCAAATTGTTTTGCTCCAAAGCCATATTGGTTTCCCTCAAACTTGTACCCACCTTGCTGAGTGTTGTTGTTGAAGTTTCGGTTATTCTTGTACCCAAATCGCTGACCCTGAAAACCAGAACCACCAACGTAGTTAACATCCTCCACTTTATCTTCATCAATATTGTCCACTCCATCAGCAAAGTGTACAGTTTTCTTCGACTTCCAGATCAGAAAATCTAGCTTGGCTTGAACTTCATAAATCTGCGAACCATCCATGCTACCAGCTAGCTTCTTGCGCTCAAAATCTGCATTCTTGGTGCTATTGCTAGACGCAAAATTCTCAATCAGCACATAAGCGTCCTCGGGATAATTGGTGTTGAAGTTTCCATTGCTCGCAGCATCCAAAGCCATCCGATGCCTCTAATCAATCCCTCTGAAGAAAGACCCAGCAACTGAACATCAGAAAACCCTTGATGTGGACAATCTCTCTGGTATGATCTAAATCTCGTCCAAGCAGCCTTGAACGCCTCAGTGGGTCCTTGAGAAAATTGGGAGATTTTGTTCCTCATGTCCTCGGATCGTGCATCATCATAGAAGTTGTTCAGGAAAGAAGTCTTAATCTCTTCCCAAGTAGTCAGCGATCCATGATGAAACTGCTTCAGCCAGTAGGTTGCATCTCCACCAAGAGAGTATGGGAAGAGCTTGCAGAAGAGGTAATCATAGGACACTCCATTGCTCTTGATGCTAGTAACCAAATCCTCAAACCTCTATATGTGATCCATGGAATGTTCGCTGGAAAGACCATGAAAAGGGTGCTGTCCCACAAGAGTGTAGTATGCATGTTTCAGCTCAAAGTCATTCCTCTGAAAGGGTGGAGGACGAATCTCTGATCGATTTGCATAGACACGTTTGATCGCGTCTTAGAATTTGCAACTTGGACATTGGGCTTGAATTCTTTTGATGATGCTTGTGGATTTGAACTCCCGCTTTCAAACCTCTCTCCCTACTTGCTCGTGTTTGTTCGCTTGAGGACAAGCAAAAAAGTAAGTTTGGGGGAGTTGATATTGTCATAATTTGCACCATCTATGCATTCATTTATCTTAGGTTTTACTTCTTTTTGCATATGTCTCATAGCATTTTCTTGGAGTTTTAGTCTTGATTAGGGTTTAAGGTGTTTTGCATTAGGTCCTAGTGAGTCTTGCACGTTTTGGAGTCTTTCCTAGGTGCTTGGAAGCGTTTCTGGGAGGATTAAAAGCCATGGAACCAAGCTCGATCGGATTTGGATGCAAGAGGAGAAGGCAGTTTGTAGAAGACTGTACCGACCTAGGATGGGTCGGTACATTGGATCGGTATTGAGACAGAGAGTTCTACCAATCAACAACACAACTCACGCCGATCCAGAACCAATCGGCACACTCGATTGGATCGCACACCAAGCACTCGGCACTCCTTTCTTTTGCCCCGCACCGACTGATCCTGGAGCGGTACGTCCGATCGATATCGAGAAAGAAGAAAAGGCCGACCTAAGGAGCATTCCCATACCGACCTGCAATGACCCAACGATCACATGGATATACTTTTGCCGGCTAAAACTCGTCCCGCACATGACCCTGCACGCCCCGCATCGACCGAATCCTCATTTTAGCCGACTCAATCTTCACAGCTCCCATCCGACCTGCACGAAGGAATTTTGTACCAGGTGGTTTGTACCGACCCAGGATCGGTCGGTACAAAATCTTATGGCAATTCCGATCCAGACCCGACCGGGTCAATATCCGGTTTGTTCTGGGTTGACCTGGTTCGCACTGTTCACTATAAATAATGTTTAGACCTAATTTTTGAGGAGTGTCTTTTCTTATGCTAAAAAGCTCTCTAAGTGTGTTCTAAGTATTTGTAAGAGATATCTCTTTTTGATTTATGCAATTTGAGTTCTAGTTCTTCAAATCTCTTCATCTTATCTCTTCTTTCTTAATCAATTCATCACATAATCTTGGGTTTTAACAAGTTCTTCATAGTGTTTGTTAGGTCCATCATGATTAGTGAGTAGTCTCTTGGGATTTGAGGATGGGTTAGATTCATGTTGGTTCCATGGATGATTTATGACGGTTAGGGATAGATTAATGTATTTCCCCTTCTTGATTAGTGGTCTTAATGCTAGATTTGCTTGATAAAGCTTGTTTAGATTTAAGGGCATTTCCCACCCACAAGGTGTTCGATGAAATATCCAGATGAACTTATCAAGAGATATTCATTCCTAGCCTATGAGAGTAGTTGTCTAGGGTGTTTATTTGGTTGATCTTAAATGCTTACACTTAATGCTTGCTAATTAATAATTCACAAATGAGAATTTGATCTTGGATTAATAATTAGCATGGTGATTAGTGCCTTGAGGGAGGATTAATCACACTTAATGATCATTGCCTACGGGTTAGCCTTGTTTGAGTATTGAGCATCATGAATTAGCCATGGATCATCTAGAATCGATTACCCTATCCTTGGATTCGCTTATATTTATTGAATTTCAACTCGTTTAATATTGCTAGTTCTTGTTACTTGTTTTAAATTCGATTGGCTAATTAGATTAAACGCAAAAACCAACTTGTCTTTCTTGAATTAAGTAGTTCTATGTATTCTCGGTGTCTTGAATCAAAAACAATTTGGTTTGAACCTCAAACTCTACAATGATACGAGTAGGGTTGAGTAATTGATTAGGAAAAATCCTACTATCAAGTATGTTGGTGTTTGTGCAACGCTGGGTTATGGTAATGATGAAGAAGCTTGTGCATTAGACGGTTATTGCTTAGGATCCCTCTTCCAAACCACGATGGAGAATGAGGTTCAAAGTAGCAAGGTTGCAAAGAAGAGGGCAAAGACCAAGGCCAAGGTGAAAAATGAACCAAGCATGCTTGATGGGTCTAAGTCCGAGCTAAGCCAACCTTCCACCATGACTCTCACCCCTTGGAAACATCAAGACGGGGTGATTGAGTACAAAGACAAGTGCGAGGGGCGGTCCAATCCTTTTGCCGTGGTCAAAGCGATCCTCAAACCGAAGCTCAAATAGAAAGGAGAAGTCGGTCTTCAAGAGGTCATGAGAAAGGTGCTCAAGCTTGAGATCAAGGATTCCCCCACGGAGTTTTCACACTCCTCCATAGCCCGCCTAAAAGGGTAATTAAAGTCAAACTTAGTGACTTTAAACAAAGTGCGCTTGAGAGACATTTCCATGTTTATCATTGTATATATTTTTGCTTTCTAGTTTGATCTTGTGTTTCTAGGGCCTTTTGATATTTTGTTGAGTGCTTGCTGATAAGTTCAAATTAATATCCTAAACGTACTAAAATTTTGTCGGTTGTAATACTTAGGGATCGAATCCACAGAGACTCAAGGAAACACACAATATATTATATAGAGGAGAATTAAGCTAAGTGATCAATGTAATTGAAAGCAATACATAAATTAAACGAGTTGTAAGTTCGATTGGAGAAAGATAGGTTCAGCGTATTTCTCAGGAAATCAATGAATGCAGACAAACTAATTAAACAGGGTTCAGGTTGCGCACGGTTTTTGAACTCAAATCATTAAGGTATAATTAACCAACTCTCGTTGCGAGAATTATCTAAGTCTAAATCCTAGAATTCCAAATCTCTTTGCGAATCCTAAAGTCTAAACCAGCTTTTAGTTCAAGTTTGATTTGTTCACAAAACAACTAAACCAAATCTCTTTGCGAATAGTTATTTTGCTCACCCTAGGTTCTATCAGGTAATTAATCGCACTCTCGTGCCTAATCAATTATTCTAAGATCTAAGTTCTAGGTGATCAATCTAGAATTAGCTTTGAAAACAACCTATGGCGAATAACTAATTCAGATTATGAACCCTAACAAGTAATCAACCTAGCATTCAAAGAAAACCCTTATGAGAACCATAAACCTAAAGTGGATATACTCAGACATGGAAATTGAAGCAATAAACATGTTTGAATAAATCATCAAATAAATAAATAGAAAGAGTAACAAGAGGGTTCGAAATGTTCTCTCGGACGAACACAATTTCAGACTTGTCTCCCTTCAAAAGCTCTCTCACAAAACCAAAGTAAATTAAAGCATAGCCATCAAAGTGGCTGTAAAATCCTAATAAATAACCTAAATCACGTTTTGGGGCTTCTTGTAAATAATAAAGTCTTCTGGGCAATTTTGCAATTCTTCAACTCTTCATTTAAGTCGCGACTCGTGTCTGGCTGCAGTGAGTATCGACCGATACTAGTCAGTATCAATCGATACTGAAGCTTCAAATCGGGTACTCAGCTACACGAACCTCTGCTTTGCTCCAAAATGCTCTAGAAAGCCCCAATATCTCCAATTATGCTCCAAACGTGCTAAAACCTGTAAAAGACTCTAAAATGATACAAAATAGTAGAAAAACTCTATAAAACGGACATATATCATGGCTTAAAAAAGGTAAAAACCATGATATATCAACTCTCCCAGACTTAGCCTTTGCTTGCCCTGAAGCAAATAGAAGACTAAACCAGAGAAAGAGGTTTGAAAACGTAGTGACTCACATGTTCATGAAATATTGCAATGACCCTTTTCCTTAGTGCTCCACATATCACCTAACCAGTTTCAAATCTAACCACCATGTACTTCTCCGTAGACATTCGTAGCTTCCCAGACTACACACATTATTTCACAGCATCGTTCAATAAAGCCCTCCTCGCCAGTTTCATCGCTGTGATTAATACCAAGAACCTTCTAGATTATTTCTCATACAATATCATGACAAAGAACCACCCTTTTCACATTTTTGGTATCATTTTCTCTACCCCGGACTTATTTCTTATTATGTTCTCTTCTCTTTTTTTTTAGATCTGCATATACACATCAAGGTATGAGACGCGAGTATTGATGGTGTTTGCCCCCTAATTCCCTGTTCTTCCCTCTCAATGTATCAAAGGGTGTAGGCGAATAATGGCATCATATAAAAATCCTAGCCTCGCTTCCAATCCTTTGTGTGATCATTCCTCACCAAGTAGAATAATGGAATAGCTGGAAACATTCCTAACCGTCTACTCAGGAGAAAATCATCTAATCTTTTCATGCACTTAATTTTTTTAACTTATAACAGGGGAGAGGGATACTATTACTTTTAAAAACATGGGTTCCTTTGTCAGATATGAATGAGGAATCAAGCTCTATTAATACTAACCACGTCGATGAAGTGCAAAAATTTGGCTCAGGCTTTAAAGAACTTGGCTGGAAACATGAGTGTCTTCTAGTTAACTGGTCAGTTAAAAACCATGATATATCAGTTGCAAGGTTCTTGACGGTAGCAAGGTCGTGGCAAGGTAGCAACGGTGTTTGATGATGTGAAAGATCTCCATTCTCTCCATTCACATAGTAACACTCCTCCATTGTAAGTATTTCTCTTTCCTTTTGAGTCTTTGCATTTCATCTTTTATTTTGGACTCTTCCTTGGATTTATTTCACACCGGGACGGTGTGATTTAAGTTCGGGGGAAGGACCGGTATCTAATCGTGTGTTTTGTTCTTATTTCGATTTTTGCATCTTGAGTCTCGTGCAAATCATGCATTCGCAAGCAAAAATTGAAAAATTTTGAATTTTTTGGAAAAAGGAATCAAGTAGTTGCACTAGCATGATCAAAATTGAGTCTAAATGCATATCATATAAGGTTTCACTCACTTGCATTGGGAGAAGCATTCTTGTAGAGTATCGTTTTAAGAGTTTGGTTCAATGCCCTCGTTGCTAGTTGTTTGATGCTTTTGATCTCGTGTTTGAAATCAAGGATGAACCATATTTTGATCTCATGTTTCATTACTCATTTTTTTAGCTAAAGGAAGTTTTGAATTGAGTCCAATCCTACTTAAGTGAGAACCATAATCTTGACATCTTAATTATCATGTTTGTGCATCTCATAATGAATTCATGGATACCACTTACATATTTGGACTATCTTATATGTTTCACCATCCTATTGTTAGCTCAAATAGCCAATTCCCATCTTTGGAACGGTTCACCACACATTTAACCTACCCTCCTTTCAAGCCAATTATTTAGTGAGCGAATGTAAGGTCTAATTTTTTGAATAAGCTTGGCAAAAATTGTTGAGTTTAGGGCGACGAGGATAGGTTTGCATGTAGATCTAGTCCAACATCAATGGCTAGACTAGGCTAGGCTAGCTAGGAAGGGAAGTTTTGGGGTTTGGAATGAACAAAAACGTGTGATCAAGGGGATCGTGGTGGAAAAGAGAAGTGAAGCCAAATGAATGAAAGGGTAAAGAAGGGAGAAGTTGTCAAAAATTCTTGGTTGGTAGAAAAGTTATGAATTATCTTTAAGCATTAAGGTTAGTCTCCAAGTGTTTAAAAGAAAAGAAAAGAGGCCAAAAAGATGGTTTAAGCATCAAACACTACAAGAAAACAGTCTATTTCCAACGAAAAATTACGACCGTTTTAAATCGATGTAACTTTACATCGACATTACGACTACTTTACGACGAAATATGTGTTCGTCGTAAAATCGTCGTAAATATGTGTCGTCGTAATATCGATGTAAATTTACGACTAGTTTACGACGACATTACGACGACAACATAAATCGTCGTAAATTTACATCGATATTACGACGAATATGTCTTGTGCATATTACGTCGATATTACGACGATTTGACGTCGCATTCCCAGTTAGGTAGACCACGTTTTTTTATAGGTCCACCTACTAAATTTACATCGAATTTACATCGTAAAATTCGTTGTAAATCCGTTGGAAAATCGTTGGTAATTCTGAAAAATTTTCTATAAATACAGCCTAACTTCAAACGAAAGAATCAAAAAAAAAAAAAACAAACAGAAAAAAAAAAAATATATATATATATATAAATGTCTATATACGAACTACGAAAATGGATGTATACGCAAAAGGATTCAGAGGGAGATTTGACGGAAGAATTCAAAGAAGGGCTTGAAATATTCATGTATCAGGCCGGAAATATGCAAACAACCCTGGAAAGTGGTAAGATGTTCTGTCCTTGTCGTAAATGCAAGAATACGAGATATATGTTTATTGAGACGGTGTGGAAGCATTTACTAAATAGAGGGTTTATGCCGCAATATTATGTTTGGTATCAACATGGAGAGGGTTTTGAAAGAACTCAAGCAACGGATAGTAGTAGTAATTATCAAGGTCAAGTAGAATCAAATTATCAAGGTAGTTATGATCATGGTCAACATCAATTTGATCAGGGTGCAGATCATGATAGGATGCATGCCATGGTTAATGATGCATTTCATGAAACAAATGCTGATAATAGTACTGTTGAGGAACCCAACGTAGATGCGAAGCGATTTTATGATATGCTAGACGTTGCAAACCAGCCACTCTACGATGGATGTAGAGAAGGTCAGTCTAAATTATCGTTAGCTGCTAGGATGATGACAATTAAAACTGATCATAACTTAGCTAAGGTTTGCATGGATGATTGGGCTGATCTTATTAAAGAGTATTTGCCAGAGGATAATTTGGCTGCTGAAACATACTATGAGATACAGAAGTTGGTGTTTAGTCTTGGGTTGCCTTCTGAGATGATAGATGTATGTGTTGACAATTGTATGCTTTTTTGGAAAGATGATGATAAGCTGCAGGAATGTCGATTTTGCCAAAAACCGAGATTTAGACCCCAAACAACTGGGCGTACAAAGATACCATACCAACGGATGTGGTATCTTCCTATAACTGATAGGTTAAAACGATTGTATCTGTAACGCCCGTGTTCCGGAAGAGTTAATTATTGTGGAGGAATAATTAATTCGGGTTGTTCCGGGGGGCGGTATCGATCGATACCAGCCGGGTTCTCTCGTAGTTATCTTCTTCTCTATCTTCTTTCGAGTATAAAAGTTATCCTTTGAGAGGATAAGACGAAGGAAGGCTCGAGAAAGAGAGAGAGAGAGAGAGAGAAGGAGAGAGAAAGAGAGAGGAAGCTTTGCGAAGCTTGGATCTTGCGAGATCAAGGAGGTTTGAGCTTGTGAGAAGCTCGAAGGAGAGCTTGGGAGGAGCTGGGCTTGGGCGTGAGCTGGTGAGAAGAGAGAGGTCTTCTAGAGCTCGTTCCATCGTTCCTAAGGTGAGTTGGGACCAAAGGTTAGCAATTGAGCTTGTGTGTGTGTTGTTAAGCTTGATTGGTGTGTTGTGTGTGTGGTCCTGGAGAGTTCTGGGTGAGATCTCGCGGAGGTGGTTGGGAAATCGCAAGGAGTATCGACCGATACCATGTGGGTATCGATCGATACATGTCCTTTGGCGGTGGTCTCGAGTTGTGGATAGACTCGAGTGTTGTGGTGGTGTGTCGATCGATACCAGGTGTGGTGTTGGGTGTCGATCGATACCAGGCCCTGGTGGGGTCTCGTGTGTCGTGTTGGCATCGATCGATACCAGTGTGTGGCTGGGGTGTCGATCGATACCAGGGCCCTGGTTGGGGGTCAATTGTTGTTGGGCATCGATCGATACCCGTGGAGTATCGATCGATGCAGGTGGCTTCGTGCCGGGAAGTTTTAATTGTGTTAATTAATTCTTGGTTTGGCTATTTTAATATTACTGTGGTTGTGCTTATTGATAGCCTGTTGTTGGGATGATCAATCTCACTCAGCATTTGGTTAGCCAAATGTTGATGCATCACTTTTGTCGATGCAGGTAAAGATAAGGCGTGATCGTGGAATCAAGGCAGTGAAGAGGGGATGATTAGGACCTGGGGGTTTGCATCTGTTGTTTGGGTATCGATCGACACTAGGGGAGTATCGATCGATACCAGTTATTTTTATTGTTATAAATCGTTAGCTTGTGTAAGCTGTAGTACCTGTGTTGTACTGTTTAATGTGTAATCATTAATGTATAATTATTATTGTTTAATNGTTTATTAATTATTGTTGCAAAAAATTTTTTTTTGCGGTGCGGTCCTTTCAATTTGGTATCAGAGCCTATGCGGTTCTAGGAGCCCATGTGATTCTAGCAGCCTAGGTGGTTCTAGAATAATTGAGTGTTGGGTGGGGTCGTAGAATCATCCTCTTCGAGCCTTGTGGGATTCCATGGTGAGTATCTTTATTGTGATGATTGTTGTTAGCCTTCGTAGCTTGCGCTTCTGCACGTGTGCAGATGGCTAGAAGGCGTGGTAGAGGTCGTGGCCGTCGTAGGGGTCGTGGCCGTGTGCCGGAGGAGCAGGTCGAGGAGTCGCGTGCGAGTCAGGTTGGGTCTGAGGGTGTGGCTGGCATGAGTGCAAGTGTGGCTGGTGTTCCAGCGGGTGCTGCGGGTGTAGCAGCGGGTGATGCTCGGCCCGAAATGATCGCATTGCGAGATTGTTGGAGCGGTTACCAGAGAGGGTACTGGCTCAGGGTCATGTGGTTCCGGCGGTTGTGGAGGTTCAGCCTCAGGTGGCAGCTGCGGTTGCTGAGGAGCTCCTATCGTATCTAAGGATGTTGGAGCAGATGCAGAGGATTGGCACGGGGTTCTTCTTTGGAGGTGCTAATCCTGAGGACGCGGATGCGTGGTTGATGAGGAGAGTGGAGCGGAATTTCCTCTCGAGTAGGTGTCCCGCGGGATACCAGGTGGACATTGCGGTTCATTATCTGGAGGGTGATGCACATCTCTGGTGGAGAGGTGTGGCAGCACGGAGAGTTCAGGCCGCGATGTCTTGGAGGCGTTCAACCCGATCGAGTCAAGGCTTGCGAGTTTGACTCAGGGGGATCGGTCGATACGCGAGTATAAGGTGGAGTTTAACCGGCTCGGGTCTTATGTTTGGTGAGCGGTTGAGAGTGAGTCGGCCCGTGTGCAAAGATTCTTGATGGGTCTTCGGGTTGACTTGGGGAACCGTTGCATGGTGAGGGCTTTTTGCATGGTTGATGAGTTGGTAGAGACTGCGGCTTGCTGGAGGAAGGTCTGGAAGACGAGGTGGTAGTGGATACACCGAGTTTTCAGGCGAGATCTGTGCAGCAGCAGTCTGGTCCGAGTTATGATCACGATGGATTTCGTGGTGGGGTACCATCGGAGTTCTGGAATGCGTTTCAGACAGAGATGGGCGCGAGAGTGCGCGTGAGCACGGCGTATCATCCCCAGGCGGATGGGTAGTCCGAGCGGACCATCCAGTCTCTGGAGGATTTGTTGAGGATGTGCGTGCTGGATTGGGGTGGTCACTGAGGGGATCACTTGAGCTTGGTAGAGTTACCAGGCGAGTATTGGGATGGCTCCATATGAGGCTCTGTATGGGAGGCCATGTGGTACCCCCTTGTGTTGGGCACAAGTGGGGGAGAGGCCCAAGATCGGCAAAGAGTTATGCCGATAGGAGGCGGAAAGAGCTGGTGTTTGAGGTGGGAGATAGTGTGTATCTTGAGGTGGCTCTACTGAGAGGTCCGAACAGGTCCATTGTTGCGACTAAGTTGAGTCCGAGGTATATGGGGCCGTTCCGGATTGTAGAGCGTGTTGGACCGGTAGTGTATCAGTTGGGGTTACCCGCGGTTATGCAAGCATTTCATAAGGTCTTCCATGTGTCGATGCTGAGGAAGTGTTTGCATAGGGGTGACGAGGTATTGGCTGAGATTCCGCCAGATCTCTAGCCTAATATGACCGTTGAGAGTTCTCGAGCGGAGGGTCATGGAGCTTCGTCGGAAGAGGATTCCGATGATGCGAGTCCTGTGGGACAGTGGCGGGGTGTGGGAGGAAACTTGACAGCCAGAGGCTAGGATGGAAATGAGGCAAGCTGCGGCTTGAGTTCCATCGAGGGGTTCCAGTTTCGGTTATAGCTGTATGCTATGTGGATGTCATTTTGTATTGCCGTTGTGTAGAACGATGTTACATTATGATGGGTAATAAGATGAGTATTTCTTATTACTGGTGACTATGGGAGTCACGGTTTCGCATTGCGTTGCGGTAAAGAGCGTTAATGCGAGAGAGTGATAGGATGGATGTTCTTATCGCTGTTGTGAGCGTGGCGTGTTCAGTAAGCTTGCGTGGAGGCGAGCCGATACTTGAGGATGCGCGTAGGGCGATGCGATGACCGGGTTATTGGTTATGCACGCCAGATATTCCGGGTATGGAATATGGGTGATGCCGGTGTTGCCTTGCGAGGATTTACACGGATCACTGGAGGTAGTACAGTCGAGATGCTTAGAGATATGTGACTTATTGCTCGTCGAGAGGACAGGTTCCTCTGGTGCCGATAGCTCGCAGGACTGCGGTCTTGAGAGTGCGAGTGGCGATGTACCCAGACTCGGGAGGTTTATAGCCTAGAGTGATATGTGATACCGTGGATTCGTAAGGGTATGTCCTGGATAGAGGATATATTGCCTAGAATTGAGTGGTATGGAATATCGAGGCTCGTCAGGTTATATTACCGAGGGGAGTGGTACGGCAGATACCCAGAACTCGGAGATGCTGCGGTGTCTTGGGTAATGTGGTATGGTTGATACCTTGCGAGGTATGGTGGATATCCTGCGGGATATGGCTGACGCTCAGAACTCGGGGATGCTGCGGTGTCTTGGGTGACGGGGTTGGCGTATGTTTGAGCCATAAAGTACATATGATGCTGCGGTGTCATAAGCATAGTGGACTGAGTGGGAAACCTCGGAGGTGGGTTTTGGACCTCGTGTGAGTGTTGAGTTGGCCGGGTTGGCCAAGGTTGATGTAATCGTTGCGACGATTAAGGTTCATTGGAGATGGACGGTTCATTGGAGATGAACGGTAACGAAGATTCGAGGACGAATCTAAGTTAGTGGGGGAGAATTGTAACGCCCGTGTTCCGGAAGAGTTAATTATTGTGGAGGAATAATTAATTCGGGTTGTTCAGGGGGGCGGTATCGATCGATACCAGCCGGGTTCTCTCGTAGTTATCTTCTTCTCTATCTTCTTTCGAGTATAAAAGTTATCCTTTGAGAGGATAAGACGAAGGAAGGCTCGAGAAAGAGAGAGAGAGAGAGAGAAGGAGAGAGAAAGAGAGAGGAAGCTTTGCGAAGCTTGGATCTTGCGAGATCAAGGAGGTTTGAGCTTGTGAGAAGCTCGAAGGAGAGCTTGGGAGGAGCTGGGCTTGGGCGTGAGCTGGTGAGAAGAGAGAGGTCTTCTAGAGCTCGTTCCATCGTTCCTAAGGTGAGTTGGGACCAAAGGTTAGCAATTGAGCTTGTGTGTGTGTTGTTAAGCTTGATTGGTGTGTTGTGTGTGTGGTCCTGGCGAGTTCTGGGTGAGATCTCGCGGAGGTGGTTGGGAAA